>VZQC01006430.1:2775247-2831230 GCA_009823505.1 Rhizomys pruinosus
TAAATAAATAAATAAATAAATAAATAAATAAATAAATAAATAAATAAATAAAATTTAAAAAAAAGAAAAAAAAAAGTGTTTCCTATTCTTGCAGAGTACCTGAGTTCAGTTCCCAGCACCCCTGTTGCGTGGCTTGTAGCCGCCTGTAACTCCAGCTCCAGGAAGATCATCTGAACTCCTCAGGCACCTGCATTCATGTGCACATACCCACACTTAACTAAAATAAAAATAAATCTTAAAAATCACAAACAAGAAAAGGTAGCCCACTTGAAGTGTTTGGAGGACCCAAGTTCAATCTTCAAAAACCACTTAAAAAAAAAGTGGCCTTTTTCAAAGTGGCTTCTACCAAGTAATCTCTCTCCATTCTTCACATGTCCCTGCTGTTCATCCTCCCCACAGTTATCTAGAGTGATCAATCTCTCCAAAGCAAATGTGATCAAGAACCACTCTTTAAAACATTAATGCTGGGGCTGGAGAGAAGGCTCAGTGGTTAAGAGCACTGACTGCTCTTGCAGAGAACCCAAGTTCGATTCCCAGCACCCACATGGCAGCTAAGAACTGTTTTGGGCCAGGTGTGGTGGTGCATCCCTTTAATCCCAGCACTTGGGAGGGAGGCAGAGCCAGAAGGATCTCCATGAGTTCAAGGCCAACCTGGTCTACAGAGCAAGCTCCAGAGCTCCAGGACAGCTGGGGCTACAAGGGAGACCCTGTCTCAAAACAAAACATTAATGTTCCCCCAGGCATGGTGGGCCACACCTTTAAAAACCTAGCACGCAGGAGGCAGAGGCAGGCGGAGCTCTGTGTGTTCAAGGCCAGCTTGGTCTACAGAGCAAGTTCCAGGACAGCTGGGGCTACAGGGAGACCCTGTCTCAAAAACACCACACATGGGCTGGGGGGCATTGCATGACACGGGTGCACAGACTTGCATGCAGACAGTACATTCATACACATACATAAATAAATAAAATTAATTTTAAAAATTAAAAAAAAAACACCACACGCACACACAAAAAAAGATGGGGGACTTGAGAGATGACTCAGTGGTTAAGAGCATTGGCTGCTTTTGCAGAGAACCCAGGTTCAATTCCCAGCATCCACATGGAGGCTAAGAACTGTCCTTAACTCCATTTCCAAGGGATCCAATGCTCACTTCTGATCTCCAAAGGCACTACACAGACACAGTGCACTTGCATACACACAGGCAATGCACTCATACACATAAACTAAAATAATAAAGTTGTTTTTTTAAAGCCAAGTGTGGTTTTAAAGCCAACTGACCCCAATGCTAAAGAAGTGAAGACAAGCAGATCCCTGGATCTCGCCTTTAATGCCAGCACTTGGGAGGCAGAGGCAGGCAGATCTCTATAAATTCAAGGCTAGCCTGGTCTACATAATAAATAAATGCCGGGCGTGGTGGCGCATGCCTTTAATCCTAGCACTTGGGAGGCAGAGGCAGGCGGATCTTTGTGAGCTCAAGGCCAGCCTGGTCTACAGAGTGAGTTCCAGGACAGCTGGAGCTACAGGGAGACCCTGTCTAAAAAAGACCAAAAAAAAAAAAAAAAGAATAATGGGGCTTGGCCGGGCGTGGCGGAACACGCCTTTATTCCCAGCACTTGGGAGGCAGGTAGATCTCTTAACAGCTGAGCCATCTCTCCAGCTCCCAGAAGCATCATTTTCTACTCCAGCTTTATTTCTCTCTGTCTCAGCACCAGAGCATGTGTTGTTTTCAGCAATAGGATCTTTTTTTTTTTTTTTTTTTTTGGTCTTTTTGAGACAGTCTCCCCATAGCCCCAGCTGGCTGGAACTCACTCTGTAAACCAGGCTGGCCTTGAATTCACAGAGATCTGCCTGTCTCTGCCTCCCAAGTGCTAGGATTAAAGGTGTGTGCCATCACGCCTGGCTAATGTGTCTTCTTTCTTAACCTTTATTCAGTCTCCTTAGATGAACTAACCCCAAACAGTCCAACCGACAGCCAGGCAGCACAGCTTTATCAACAAAACAAACCAGAGTATGAGGAAAGTTTCAACCATTGTTGAATGAAGTTGCAAAAATCTGTAAGACAACTCAACTGTTCATGTTTTTCATCATTGTGTATACAGTTTACCTCCCAGCAGAAGGACTAACAAATTCTAAGTGCTTCAAGTTTTAAAGATACTGTAGTCCTGCCACACACACACACACATACACACACGACATACGTTTACACAAACATATACCTACACATAAAGAAAAATAAAGAATAAGTCTCAGGCTGGAGAGATGGCTCAGCAGTAAAGAGCACTGACTACTCTGTGGAGGACCTGGGTTTGATTCCTAGCACCCACATGGCAACTAACAACCGTCAGTAACTCCAGTTCCAGAGGACCCAACACCTTTTTCTGACTGTAGGCATTGCATGACATAGGTATCCTTACATACATGGCAATACACTCTTACACATAAAATGAAAATTTTTTTTTTTACAAAATTAAGAACAAATCTCTTGCCAAGCATGGTGGCACATGCCTTTAATCCCAGCATTCGAGAGGCAGCAGCAGGTGGATCTCTGTGAATTCAAGGCCAGCCTGGTCTACAAAGCAAGTTCCAGGCCAGCTGGAGCTGCAGGGAATCCTGTCTCAAAAATACCAAACAATGACAACAACAAAAAGAATTAATCTCTTTAAAATTAATAAAAGGCCAGGTATGGTAACACACACCTTTAATATCAGGATTCGGGAGTCAGATGCAGGCTGATCTCTGTGAGTTCAAGGACAGCTTAGTCTATACAGAGTTCCAGGCCAGAGCTACACACTGAGAACTTGACTAAAATAAAAAAAAAAAAAATACCAAGCCGGGTGTGGTGGCACATGCCTTTATTCCTAGCAATTGGGAGGCAGAGGCAGGCAGATCTCTGTGAGTTCAAGGCCTGCCTGGTCTACATAGTGAGCTCCAGGCCAGCTGGGACTAAAGGGAGACCCTGACTCAAAAAGACAAAAAAATATAAAATAAATAAAATAAAATAATATCAAAAATAAAATTTAAAAGGATAGAAAATCCTTTGGGGCTGGAAAGATGGCTAAGCAATTAAGAGCACTAGCTGCTCTTTCAGATGACCCAGATTCGATTCCTATATGGTGGCAAACTGCCTGTAATCAAACTCCAGTTTTGGGGGAATCTCATACCCACTTCTGATTTCTGCCAGCATTGCACAACACAGGTGGACTTACAGGTGGACTTACACACATGTGGGCAGTACACTCATATATATAAAATAAAAATAATAAAAAATAAAAATAAATATTGTAAAATATACTTTTATAAATCTGTACTTTTTTCAAATACTGAAATCCTTATTTTTTAACTCTTTAAGATTTTTTTAAATACATGTATCTGTGAATAAGTAGGTGGGTGGGTATGTACACATGCCTGTCAGACCCGCTGGAGATGAGAGACCTCCTTGGATCCCCTGGAGCTGGAGTTACAGGCAGCTGTACACTCTTAATTTCAGAGCTATCTCTATCTCAAATTCTTTTTTTAATGTATTTTATTATTTTATGTATGAGTGAACTGCCTGCATTTTGTTAAGTGCACCAGTTGTGCAATGCCAGAGGAGATCAGGAGAGAGTATCAAATGGACTTATAGACAGCTGTTAGCTGCCATATGGGTGCTGGGAATTGAACCCAGGTGTTCTGCAAGAGGGGCCAGTACTCTTAACCTTAGAGCCAACTCTCCGGCTCCAAGTCCAAATTATTTAAAAATTTTGAATTGTTGAAAAGCAGGAAGGTTTTTTTATATATGAATATTACACGTAAAGCAGTAAAAATGCATAATTTTGATATAAGAGAAAAAATTAAAAAAAATAAATCTTAGATCATATTAAAAGAAATGTGCGTCTTTTTAAAAAATTTTTGTTATATTTATTTATGTGCATATACCATGGCAAACGAGTAGAGGTCACAGAGCAACTTGTGGGAGTCAATTCTCTCCTTCTACTCAGGGATCATACTTGGGTCAGACTTGGCAGTAAGTTTGTTACCAGGTAAGACATCTCACTGGCCTCACAGAACATCTTTTTTCTTTTCTTTTCTTATTTTATGTTTTGGTCTTTTTGAAACAGGGTCTCCCTGTAGCTCCAGCTGTCCTGGAAGTCACTATGCAAATCAGGCTGGCCTTGAACTCACAGAGATCCACCTGCCTCCCAAGAGCTGGGATTAAGGGCATGTGCCACCACACCAAGTTTTTATTTTAACTTTATATGTATGAGTATTATGCCTGCATGTATATAAGTGCTCCTGTGTTATGCAGTGCCCAAAGAAGCCAGAAGAGGGTGATGGAGTCCCTGGAACTGGAGTTACTAATGGNTGAGAACTTGACTAAAATAAAAAAAAAAAAAATACCAAGCCGGGTGTGGTGGCACATGCCTTTATTCCTAGCAATTGGGAGGCAGAGGCAGGCAGATCTCTGTGAGTTCAAGGCCTGCCTGGTCTACATAGTGAGCTCCAGGCCAGCTGGGACTAAAGGGAGACCCTGACTCAAAAAGACAAAAAAATATAAAATAAATAAAATAAAATAATATCAAAAATAAAATTTAAAAGGATAGAAAATCCTTTGGGGCTGGAAAGATGGCTAAGCAATTAAGAGCACTAGCTGCTCTTTCAGATGACCCAGATTCGATTCCTATATGGTGGCAAACTGCCTGTAATCAAACTCCAGTTTTGGGGGAATCTCATACCCACTTCTGATTTCTGCCAGCATTGCACAACACAGGTGGACTTACAGGTGGACTTACACACATGTGGGCAGTACACTCATATATATAAAATAAAAATAATAAAAAATAAAAATAAATATTGTAAAATATACTTTTATAAATCTGTACTTTTTTCAAATACTGAAATCCTTATTTTTTAACTCTTTAAGATTTTTTTAAATACATGTATCTGTGAATAAGTAGGTGGGTGGGTATGTACACATGCCTGTCAGACCCGCTGGAGATGAGAGACCTCCTTGGATCCCCTGGAGCTGGAGTTACAGGCAGCTGTACACTCTTAATTTCAGAGCTATCTCTATCTCAAATTCTTTTTTTAATGTATTTTATTATTTTATGTATGAGTGAACTGCCTGCATTTTGTTAAGTGCACCAGTTGTGCAATGCCAGAGGAGATCAGGAGAGAGTATCAAATGGACTTATAGACAGCTGTTAGCTGCCATATGGGTGCTGGGAATTGAACCCAGGTGTTCTGCAAGAGGGGCCAGTACTCTTAACCTTAGAGCCAACTCTCCGGCTCCAAGTCCAAATTATTTAAAAATTTTGAATTGTTGAAAAGCAGGAAGGTTTTTTTATATATGAATATTACACGTAAAGCAGTAAAAATGCATAATTTTGATATAAGAGAAAAAATTAAAAAAAATAAATCTTAGATCATATTAAAAGAAATGTGCGTCTTTTTAAAAAATTTTTGTTATATTTATTTATGTGCATATACCATGGCAAACGAGTAGAGGTCACAGAGCAACTTGTGGGAGTCAATTCTCTCCTTCTACTCAGGGATCATACTTGGGTCAGACTTGGCAGTAAGTTTGTTACCAGGTAAGACATCTCACTGGCCTCACAGAACATCTTTTTTCTTTTCTTTTCTTATTTTATGTTTTGGTCTTTTTGAAACAGGGTCTCCCTGTAGCTCCAGCTGTCCTGGAAGTCACTATGCAAATCAGGCTGGCCTTGAACTCACAGAGATCCACCTGCCTCCCAAGAGCTGGGATTAAGGGCATGTGCCACCACACCAAGTTTTTATTTTAACTTTATATGTATGAGTATTATGCCTGCATGTATATAAGTGCTCCTGTGTTATGCAGTGCCCAAAGAAGCCAGAAGAGGGTGATGGAGTCCCTGGAACTGGAGTTACTAATGGTTGTTAGCTGTCATGTGAGTGATGGACATTTGAACCCGGGTCTTCTGCAGGAGCAGCCAGTGCTCTTAACCACTGAGCCATCTCTCCAGCCCTCCATATACATCTTTTTTATTTATTTTTTATTTTATTTTTTTATTTTTTATTTTATTTTATTTTTTTTTTTGTCTTTTCGAGATAGGGTCTCCCTGTAGCCCCAGCTGTCCTAGAACTCGCTCTGTAGACCAGGCTGGCCTTGAACTCACAAAGATCCACCTGCCTCTGCCTTCCAAGGGCTAGGATTAAAGGCGTGCGCCACCATGCCCAGCTATTTATTTTTTATTTTTGTCTTTTTGAGACAGGGTCTCCCTGTAGCCCCAGCTGTCCTGGAACTCACTCTGTAGACCAGGCTGGCCTTGAACTCACAAAGATCCGCCTGCCTCTGCCTCCCAAGTGCTAGGAATAAAGGTGTGCGCCACCACGCCCAGCAATATACATCTTTTTTAAAAGAATGAGCCAGTCATGGTGGCCTTTAATCCCAGGACTCAGGAGGCAGAGTCAGGCAGATCTGTGAGTTCAAGGCCAGCCTGATTTACAGAGTGAGTTCCAGGATGGCTGGATCAATAGGGAGATGCTGTCTCAAAAAGACCAAAGATAGATAGATAGATAGATAGATAGATAGATAGATAGATAGATAGATAGATGGATGGATGCCAGGTGTGGTGGCACATGCCTTTAAGGGCTGGGGGGGTGGGCAGAGGCAGGTGGATCTCTGTGAGTTCAAGGCCAGCCTGGTTGACATAGTGAGTTCCATGCCAGCTGGGATTAAAGGGAGACCCCTCCCCCCAAAAAAAGAATGAATTTTGGGTTTTATGTGGGCTTGATGGTTTGGGTTTTTTGAAATAGAGTCTTGCTATGTAGTCTAGGCTGTCCTAGAACTCACTACATAGCCCAGGCTGTTCTCAAACCTGTGATACTACTGCCTCTACCTTTTAAGTGCTAGATTATAGTTGCAAACTACCACACCGAGGTTTGTTTTTATTTTTGCTTTAATTCCTGGGCTCAAGTGATCCCCCTGTATCAGCCTCTCAAGTTTTGATGATACAATAGGCATATGCTACCACACCCAACTCAAAATTATTTTTTGAAAAGCTACCTAGAGGTTGGCGATTTAGCTCAATGGTAGAGCTCCTGGGAGGCCCTGGTTCAGTCATCAACTCTGGAAAGAAAAGAGAAGAAAAGCTATATAAAATGTAGATCTTGAGCATGTATATTCATACACACACACACACACATACACACATACACACAAACACACACACACCACACAAAATCAATCAATTAGTCAGATAAAATGCAAGCCTTCTACAAAGCCAAGTTTTTGTGTTTTTCAACTGTTGGTAATACTCCTGCCTTCCAAGTGCTGAGATTACAGTTGTGAACCACCATGTTTAGCTAGGGGAGGTGGCTCAGATGTTAAAGTATTTGCCATAGAAAAGTGAGGATGAGTTTGGATCCCCAGAAGCCATGTAAATGCAGATGGGCATGGCAAACTGCCTATAATTTCAGCACTTAGAAGGCAGATATGGAATCCCCAGAGTATATAGCTAGTTAGACAAGCTGAACTGGAAAATTCTGGGTTCAACTGAGAGACACTGCATCAATGAATGAGGCTGAAAAGCAATCAAGGAAGAACTCTCAATCTCAAGCCTCCACCTGCACAAACATGTCCATACAACATGCAAACAAATGTATCTGTGTGTGATATGCAAGCATATCACACACAGATACATATAAGAAAAAGTAATATACTTTCTAATTATAAACACACTTGTTGCTATAGGAATTTAAGAAATACAGAAGGAAGAAAGCTCATGCAGCTACTGTACAGAAGAGCATCACTGGGGAACTAACTCTGAACTGAGACAGTAGAGGGTAATTAGGCACTTTCTATGGAAATGTGTAAAAATCTCCCCCAAGACATGTCTGCATAGCAGACCAGAGATGAGTTAATAACAACCTAGACAGGATCAATACCAAAACTATTAAAAAGCATTTATACCACTTCAAAGGGGACAGGGCCCAGGGCTCAGAAAAAAGAGGCTCAGAGCAGGCTGCCCCAGCTCTCAGGGACTGAGGATAGCACCCACATAGCCACTGGGACATGCAGCACAGGGCTGACCACTGTCTAAACAAGAGCTGCACCCACTTGCTTCTAGAAGTACCAATGACTTACAGGGGGCTAGGACTGAGGGAAGGGAAAGATGGTAAACTGGTACTTTGACCCATGCAGCAAGCACCCAGCTCCACACAAAAAAATGCTTAAGTGGCTATACTTAAAGTCATATGGCTCCCTGCCCCACAGAAGGGATTGAAGAAACTTTCTGACTATTTCTGCAGATAATATACATTTTGGAATTCACAGGCTCTGAAAGGGCTATACAGCTAATAAAGTGGAACATTCTTACTGGTCAGATGCAGTGGGAAAAGCAAAGCTAGATTCCTCCCATATTCTGGCACACAGGCATTAGACTGGACTGGACTGAAGCAAGAATTGTCAGTATCAGACTGCCTTGCTCCTACTACTTCCCATAACTCAGCCACACCAGGAACTTCAGGTAAACCAACGTACATGAAGTCAAGATTATAAGAAGACTGACAGACCAGTGAACACAAGCCAAACTTGAATTTCTATGATACGGATTGGCACATAGAACCAGAAAGTCACCAGGCAGCTGACCCACCTTAATTCCACATGAGACTGTACTGATCCCTACCTACAATGAAATACACACATGCCAGCAACCTGTGCCAAACATACTGACCTAACTTTCTTCCAGCCCCGCCTGGCCAAAGCTTTACTTATTACTATTATTTTGTGAATTATGTGTGTTTTCCACATGCCACGGCAGAGGACAGCTTTTTTTTTTTTTATTTATTTATTTTTTTTATGTGTATAAATGTACTGTCTGAATGTAGGTTTGTGCACTAGTGTCATGCGATGCCTCGGAGGTCAGAAGAGGGCGTTGGATTCCCCTGGAACTAGAGTTAGAGATAGTTCTTAGCTGCCATGTGGGTGCTGGGAATCGAACCCGGGTCCTCTGCAAGAGCAGTCAGCGCTCTTAACCGCTGAGCCATCTCTCCAGCCCCAAGAGAGGACAGCTTTGTAGAGTAGATTCTCTCCTTCTACCTTTACATGGGTCCTTGGGATTGAACTCAGATTGCCAATCTTGAGCAGCAAGCACCTTTACTGCTGAGTCACTGGCCCTCAATAAATATTTTTTGTTTGAACCAAGGAGAACTACCTTTTTCATTTAAATCTACTGTCCTCAGTAGAACCTTTCACTATCTCAAATCATGACCCAAAGTTAATCTTCTGAACAAGATTTTTGCACATGTTGGATGCTTCTTTTTGAAATTGACTTTTATTTTATGTATGAGTGTTTTGTCTGCAAGTATGTAAAGGCACAAAGAACATGCAATGCTCATGGAGAGGCCAGAAGATGGTGCTGAATCCCCTGTAACTGGAGCATTGAATGGGTTGTTAGCTTCCACATGAGTGATGAGACCCAAACCTGGGTCCTCTGCAAGAGCAGCCAGTGCTCTAAACCACTGAGCCATCTCTCCATCCTAAGATGCTTCCTCTTTTAAAAAAAAAAAAAAAATTTTTTTTTTTGGTCTTTTTGAGACAGGGTCTCCCTGTAGCCCCAGCTGTCCTGGAACTCCTTATGTAGACCAGGCTGGCCTTGAACTCCCAGAGACCCACTTGCCTTGGACTCTGGGAGTGCTGGGATTAAAGGTGTGCACAACCATGCCCAGCTTCCTGCCCACTTCATTGACCTCTTAAACCATCACCAGAAGTAACCAATAACTGACACTGATAGAGTCAACATTCCCTAAGGGAAAACTCCAAGAGGGCTAAAAAGCAAAAGTTGATCATTCTATCTAAAGGATCCTCTTGTCTTCTAAGTGAAAAGGTACTACTATGAGGCAAGAACCCAGCAAGCTACCACATTACTCCTGCTGTGAATGGTATCTGGGATCTACTGTGTCCATGGCAGCAGCAACCAACCCTGACCAGTATACCACTGGGCTGGCCCCAGAAAGACACAAGAAAAGAGCCAAGGCATCTCTATCTACAGGGAAAAGACACACCTAATAACAATGGTAAAAACAGGGGCTGGAGAGATGGCCTAGCAGTTAAGAGCGCCGACTGCTCTTGCAGAGGACCCGGGTTCGATCCCCAGCACCCACATGGTGGCTGAGAACCGTCTGTAACTCCAATTCCAGGAGAACTCCAGTTCCAGGGGAATCCGACACCGTCTTCTGACCTCTGTGGCATTGCACGACACGAGTGCACAAACCTACATGCAGACAGTACATTGATACACATACCGAAATAAATAAAAATAATAAAAAAAAATGATAAAAACAACAAACAAAATTTTTAAAGAGCATTTGAGGAGGTAAGAGTTAAAACCAACAGGCACGGGCTGGAGAGATAGCCTAGCGGTTAAGAGCACCGACTGCTCTTCCCGGGTTCAATCCCCAGCACCCACATAGTGGCTAAGAACCGTCTGTAACTCCAATTCCAGGAGAACTCCAGTTCCAGGGGAATCCGAGACCCTCTTCTGACCTCCACGGCATTGCACGACACGGGTGCACAAACCTACATGCAGACAGCACATTGATACACATACCGAAATAAATAAAATAAAATAAAAATTAAAAAAAATAGAATTAATCCTTTAAAAAAATGAAATAAGCTGCCTCTCATGTCTTGGCTTGAACAAGCAGAAGACGCTGTTCCTTACCTGCGCCACTGCTGTCACGCTCGATCTCTGCATTCAGTTTTTCCTTTGGAAATGACGCCTCATTTCCGTTTTTGTTTGGAGACAACTATTCCCATAACTCCTGTGGGTGGTCTCTATCGTGCGTGGTCTCTATGACAAAATGTCTGTCCCCTACCTTTGCATCTTTTGATCCCTTCCACACCATCAGGCACCCTTGATCCATCCAGCACTTGCTCACCTTTCAGGGTCAAAGGTCTCAGGGTGTGGCCAGTGCTCTGCATCGTGGTGTAGGGCACCCACAGCCATCTCTAGCACGGCCCCTGCAGGGATGCGCTGTCCCAGCACCTCACAGTCGTGCGCTGCCTCCCGAGTGAACCTGTGGCAGCCAGAGGCAGGAGGAGAGTTTGCCAGCGAGCAGTGGGAAGGGGCTGCAGGAGATCATCGAGCCCAAGATGGGGTGTGGAGTGAGGCTGGGGACAGAGGGCCCAGTCTTCTTTCCAGGGTGAACCAGATGGAGACCAAATCCTTATCCCATGAACCCCCTACTCCCAAGCATCATCCAGCTTCAAGGCCCTTTGAATGTGCCTGCCACTTGGTCAAAATGCCTCCCCTGTCCCCTTATCTTTCCATGGGGCAAGCACAGAAGAGCTGTTCTAGTTTGTTTTCAATTGCTGTGACAAAACACTCTGACCAAAACCAACTTGGGGGAGGAAAGGGTTTATTTCTCTTACATCTCCCAGGTCACAATTCATTACTGAGGGAGCCCAAGATGGAAACTCAGGGCAGGAGCCTGGAGGGAGGAGCTGAAGCACAAGCCATGGAGGAACACTGCTTACTGGCTTGCTCCCTGGCCCATGTTCAGCCTGCTTTTTTGTTTGTTTGTTTGTTTGTTTTTGTTTTGTTTTGTCTTTTTGAGACAGGGTCTCCCTGTCATTCCAGCTGGCNTTTTTTTTTTTTGTATTTTTGAGACAGGGTCTCCCTTTAGTCCCAGCTGCCCTGGAGCTCCCTCTGTAGACCAGGCTGGCCTTGAACTCAGAGAGATCCGGCTGCCTCTGCCTCACAAGTGCTAGGATTAAAGGCGTGCGCCACCACGCGTGGCCATCTTCTGGTTTTAACAGAGCTAAACCTCAGTGACTTTCCTCAAGATATGAAAATCTATGTGAAAATCACCATGTACAGAGTGAAAGTTCCTGCCAAGGCAGAGTGGCCACCACCAATGACAGCACAGCAGAGAAGCCCCAAACTACAAAGATACAGAGCAGGAAAGCTACTAGCCCAAGTTCCTTGGTGCCTGCTGTACTAATCTGGCCCTTTGGCCATACACAGTAAAGGTGTTACCCAGGAAATGATATTTAATTCCTAGTGAACAATATTCTTTTTTATTTTTTTTTAATTTTATTTTTGTATGTGTATGAATGTACTGTCTGCATGTAGGTTCATGCACCCATGTTGTGCAATGCCACAGAGGTCAGAAGAGGGTCTCAGTTTCCCCTGGAACTGGAGTTAAAGACGGTTCTCAGCCGCCATGTGGGTGCTGGGGATCGAACCCGGGTCCTCTGCAAGAGCAGTTGGTGCTCTTAACCACTAGGCTATCTCTCCAGCCCCCGTGAACAATATTCTTAATCACCTATTCAGCACTAACCCCCTCTTTTCCCTTTTCTATCAGCCTCAATCTTTCTTTGAGGGACCATACTCCCCTAACTGGGGATTGGCTCTTCTGTCTGGATGAAGCACCCCATTTTCTTTCCAAAATGGCCCTACTTGGTTTAAGCCTAACAGTACAGCCTTAGCCCTAAGCATGCTGAGACTAGCAGGATAGAGCAATATCAGTGTTCCCTACCAGAGCCTTCCTTCATTCCTGTGGGAAGAACGTGTAAATAGCAGAATCCAGAACAAGAGTTCATAGAGGCAGCCACATCTACAAGGAAACCAACAAAGCAGGCTGCCAGGAAAACAGGTTCATTGAAGCTTAAAAGTGCTAGAGCCCTGATCAAAGGACATGAAACACTAGCCAAATCAAGTCAATGTCTGAGCCCAAGTGGTTTGGATTTTCTTTTCTTTTTTAAAAGTTTTTATTTATTGGGGCTGGAGAGATGGCCTAGCGGTTAAGAGTGCCGACTGCTTTTGCAGAGGACCCAGGTTCGATCCCCAGCACCCACATGGAGGCAGAGAACCGTCTGAAACTCCAGTTGCAGGGAAATCCGACACCCTTTTCTGAGCTCCTCGGCAATGCACGACACGGGTGCACAAACCTACATGCAGACAGTACATTCATACACATACAAAAATAAAAATAAAAAATTGAAAAAAAAGTTTTTATTTATTGGCTGGGGTGGTGGCACACACCTTTAATCCCAATACTTGGGAGGCAGAGGCAGGTGGATCTCTGGGAGTTCAAGGCCAGCCTGATCTATATAGCGAGTTCCAGGCTAGCTGGGGCTACAAAGAGACCCTGTCTCAAAAAGGCAAAAAAAAAAAAAAAAAAGTTTTATTTATTTTTATCTTATGTGTATGAGTGTTTTGCCTATATGTATGTGCATCCTTGAGTGCAATGCCTATGGAGGTCAGAAGTCACTGGATCCCCTGGAACTGAAGCTATGGATGGTAGTTAGCTGCCATGTGGGTGCTAGGAACCAAACCCAGGACCTCTGCAAGAGCAGCTACTACTCTTAACCGCTGAGCCATCTATCCAGCCCCTTGAGCTGGATTTTCTTATTCCCAACCTGACGCCTCCTAACTGCAGCTCCTTGCATGACAAGCAGAACAGGTCCAAATAAGAATTATATGTTGGAAGCTAAAGTGTTGCTCATTGTTTTGTAAACCACTTAGCTAGGCCCTGGATTAGATCCTTAACACTACAAACAAAAACAACATGCTGGAAAACCGGAAGCGACAGCTATACCCTATTATAATCTTACCACCTGAAAGGTGGAAGAGAATCAGTAGTTCAAGGTCATCTTCTGCTACATAGCAAGCTTTAAACTCCTGAACTACAAGAGAGCCTGTTTCGGAAAAAAATCAAAATGAGGACTAGAAATGGAGCTCAGCTGCTAAGGTGCTTCTCTAGCACACACAAAACCTTGGGTTCAATCCTCAGTACAGTGTAAACTGCTGGTGCATGCCTGCAATCTCAAATCTCTTGAGGTGGAGAGGCAGGAGGATTAGAAGTTCAAGGTCATTTCTCAGCTACAGAGAGAATTTGATGCCTGGGATACCTTAGACCTTATCTTTAAAAAAATAAATAAAAAGCATTGTCTTTAAAATTAGGGCTGGGAAGGTGGTTCAGTGGTTAAAAGCCTGCTAGGTTCCCAACACATGTCAAACAACTCACAACCACCTCTAGCTTCAGGTTCAAGCGATCTAATGCCTCTGGCCTCTGTGGGCACCTGTCCTCAAGTACATACATACACACACATACACACACACAAACACTCTTAAAAATAAATCTTGTGAGGGCTGGAGAGATGGCCCAGTGGTTAAGAGCACCAAATTCTCTTGCAGAGGACCCAGGTTGATTCCCAGCACCCACATGGCAGCAAGAACCATCTTTAACTCCAGTTCCAGGGGAATCTGACACCTTCTTCTGACCTCCGTGGCACTGCACGACACGGGTACACAAACCAACATGCAGACAGTACACTCATACACACAAAAATAATTAATTAATTAATTTAAAATTGAAATAAATTAAAAATCTTGCTACATAAATATTTGGTTAATGACAATGAACAAAAGAAACAAAAAAAATTAGTCAAACAGTATACTTTGAACACTATCACTTAAACTAAAGAAGTTTAGCCCCTCAAAAATGTTAATTCTGTGGCTTTGCAAGTGACCAATTTCTCTCTGGTATAGTGTGGTCACAGTAACCTTGAAGAACAGTCCTGGATATTAACACCAACTATCTTGGTACCTAGGGACAGGTTTTCAGTCTGGAGTTAATAGTAGACTGAGCGGGCCATGGTGGCGCATGCCTTTAATACTAGCACTTGGGAGGCAGAGGCAGGCAGATCTTTGTGAGTTCAAGGCCAGCCTGATCTACAGAGTGAATTCCAGGACAGCTGGGGCTACAGGGAGACCCCGTCTTGAAAAGACAAAAAAAAAAACAAACAAAAAAGCCAGGCTTGAGAGTGCACTCAAGAGGCACTGTGAGTTCAAGGCCAGCCTGATCTACAGAGTGAATTCCAGGACAGCTGGGGCTACAGGGAGACCCTGTCTCAAAAAACCAAAAAAAAAAAAAAAAAAAAAAATAGTAGACTGACGTCTTTTTATTTACCAGCTCTAGGGAAACGTGCAGGAAACACAAGGGCTCTGTGCTCACAACAGACATCACCCAAGCCAAGCAAGTCTTCTGTAATCATAGTGATACTGAATTTTAAAATGGTGAAGACTGGGGGCTAGAAAGATGGCTCAGCAGTTAAGAAAACTGGCTGCTCTTGCAGAGGACTGAGTTTGGTTTCCAGTACCCACAAGACAGCTAACCATCTATAACTCAAGTTCCAGGGGATCCAATGCCACCTTCTGGCCTCTGCAGGCATTTCACTACAGGGATGCACTTACATACATGTAAGCAAAATATTCATACATGAAAAATAAAATAAATTCTAAAACACTTTTATTTATTTTGTTTGTTTTTTGAGACAGGGTCTCCCTTTAGTCCTAGCCGGCCTGGAGCTCACTATATAGACCAGGATGGCCTTGAACTCACAGAGATCCACCTGCCTCTGCCTCCAGAGTGCTGGGATTAAAGGTGTGTGCCACCACACCCAGCCTCTAAAACACTTTTTAAAGGTTAAGTTTTGGCTGTCAAGATAATTCAACAGGTAACGGTGCTTGCTGCCAAGCCTTAAGACCTGAGTTCATTCTCAGAATAGAAAAGGAGAGAACTATTCCTGCCAAGTTGTCCTCTCACCATCACATAAGTGTTGTGGCCCCATATACACAAACACACAAACACAAACACACATACACACACACACACACACACACACACACACACACAAATGTAAAAAAAATTTAAGAGCAAAGTGAAAAACAAGTTTCAAAGCTACAGTTACCTCTGGACAGCACTGCCACTGCTCCTCAAGCTGTGTATACCTGAACACACTCACACAATCAGAGCACCTTTGGGCTGCTATGCACTGACCATACCACAGAGGGAAAAGGTCCAATTCTGGAACTCCAGGTATAGCCATCAGAAGTTTCTGAAACATCTGACAAGTGATCACACAGAAACTGCCCCTCTACTTTCTTTATCCTCCAGGAAAAATCTCTGAAAGATTGTTACAAAAGCAATCAAAATTCTCTAAATATCTATGCATTTGAATTAAGCCCAAAGGATTAGGGTACCTGGTTAAATCTATCTTCCATGCAAGAAGACATCAATTTTACACTCAAAGGTAAAGTTTAAACATCACTGTGACTTCTAAAAAATTGATATTCTCCGAATAATTCACAAGGCCATATATTTAGTCTTAGAGTGGGGGGTGTTACTGAGGATGGACATGATTTCATGCTAGGCAAAATTCTCCACTGAGCAACACCTCTATTCCTTTTTATTTTTTCACTTTGAATCTCTGTAAGTTGCCGAGGCTGGCCCCTAATTTTTGATCCTCCTGCCTCAGCCTCCCAAGTAGGTGGGATTATGCCTGGCAAGTCTGTTCTTGATAAAGACATTCTCGAGGTTGCACATATAAAAGGATAATGACAAGTATAAAGGTACTAAGTAGGAAATAAAACTATAATTCAGCAACAGCAGAAGCACAGCTTTCAGTTGGGGATGAAGACAAGGTCACCTGTTACCAATACCTTGCCCTTGTTCCTTTGCCAGGTCTCCAAGGTGTGTACAGAAAATGAACACCTTGTGCCGAACTCACCTGAGCTCTCTGCCTTCGCTGTACCGTCTACTTGAAGAGGCCCTCGGGGCAGCAGTCTCCAAGAGCAGCTTCTGGGTAAGCCTGCTGGGAGGGACAGAGTCTCTGCCATCATCCTCATCTGCATCTTGGTCACATTTCCATTCCTCATCTTCATTCAAAGTGGGCAGGTATCCAGACATGCCCTTCCCTGTCCCAGACCCCGAGCTCTGGTCACTGCAGACCTTCGGGCTCTCTGAGCCTGTCCTTGTGTACTCCAAATAAATGTCAGACTTGAGGAAGGAAGGGTAGGTATTCTCCTCCATGGTGGACTGGATTTCCGTCTGGGCCTGGTCAAACATGGCAGGATCTATCTGCTGCTTCATGACACAGTCCTTTATGAAGCTCTTGGTGGCTGGCTTGGTTTGCCTAGACACAATGCCATTGCTATCCAGGATATACTTTCGGTAGATGGCTCTGGCCAGCTTCAGCCTCTTCTCCTCATTTGAGTCGCAGGGTTCAAGCTTCCTGAAGCCACTGCAGGCAAACCAGAAATCCAGCAGGTCAGCACAGCCCTCCTGCTTCAGGAAAGTCCTGAATAGGCTGATCCCATCTTGGTCGTCCAGTAAAGAATGCAGTGACTCAGCCCACCTCAAGTATGGCGGGGTGGGGGAGGCACTGCCCTCAGGCTCGTACCCCAGATCCAGATCTGAACGCCTTGGGGTGGCTGTTGAGGTCTCACTTTTAGTGCTGGCACCTTTCCCAGAGCAGAAACTGTGGCTGACAGGCCTCGGGTCAGCAGATACCAGTTCTCCCTCTTCGCCAGGCACTGGTGGCCGGGGGGCATCTTCGGTGAAACTTGCTCCGAGGTCCAAGGGGAAACCCTGCTCCTGGACATTCATTTTGGGACTCTGTGCGTCAGTGAACAATGAGCGCTGCACCCTAATACCTCAGTACTTACAGCTCCCAAGGGAATCAATCTGTCCTGTTGAAACCATTAAGAGGACAAGGATTAGGAAAGGTAGTCCATGGAAACACCAGAGGTTCTCTTGAGATGTGCAGCGATGCCCTCCCACTCCCACTTGGAGCAGTGACTCAACGCAGACCTCCAGCAGAGACATTTTGGCCACAAGGTTTGCGCTATCATCAAGACAATTTCTGAAACTTACAAGAATGTCTCTCACACTAAGTGAATGTCTGGATCATAGAGGACTCTTCTCTTTTTAAGGGTCCTTCAGTGGTGGGGGCCTGAAGACCACCCATCCTGGTTAAAGAAATGAAAGACTAGTAGAGGGCAAGAAAGCTGAAGGAAGGAAGGATGCCTCTGTCCCCAGGCACTAGCACCACCAGCAGTGAGCTGGTCCTTCACTCGGGGCTGGAGAGATGGCCTAGCAGTTAAGAGCACCAACTGCTCTTGCAGAGGACCCAGGTTCGATCCCCAGCACCCACATGGCGGCTGAGAACCGTCTTTAACTCCAGTTCCAGGGGAAAATGAGACCCTCTTCTGACCTCTGTGGCATTGCACAACACGGGTGCACAAACCTACATGCAGACAGTACATTCATACACATACAAAAATAAATAAAATTTAAAAATAAATAAATAAATAAAGGCAATCATCTCACCTGCCCTAATGACAGTCAGAAAAAAGGAGGCTCACTAGCAATCCTTAGGCAGATCAGCACATTCTAAGTCCAACAGCCTCTGTATTTTCTGTCTGCTTTATCACTTTTCATGCTCAGTTTACCTTATAACATGTGCAACCACACAGCAAGACATCCTCCCAGCTCTCAACCTCCACCTAAAAGAGCAGTTGAGCACAGATCACATTCCACACCAGAGACCAGTGATGAAAGGACACAGTCCACATGCAAAGGTATTTGTGCATCACTAACACTGATAACCTTAAAAAATGAAGAAAGCTGTACTTGGATGCTAACTCCTCTTTTTCAAGGAGACTCCCTTCAGATAGCAAAGTGACTCAGAACTTGAAGATGAATTCCAAATGCAGCTATGCTTTTTATGTAAAGAAGCATACAGCTGATATGATTTAGCTCTGTAAACTGAAATCTAAACCACCTACGCTCTTAGAACTTAGGGAATTTAGAGATTAGGGAACTATAGTTTTTGTTGAGGTGTGGGGTATACAAAAGAGTTCAGACTTGGACAGGAGCCTCTGCCATGGTCTTTAGTCCTTTCTGCTACACCCCACAGGAGCCTACAGAGTCCCTGAACTCTACGTATGCCTCTCAACCTAGCTAAGAGACAAACATCAACACAGCCTACCATGTCACAAATGGTCCCAGCTAAAGTAGGCTGGAGAGAGGACTTTACAACATATCCCAGGGTCAAATACATGGAACACAGAACAAGTCAGGGGTTACAAAGTAAATCCTTACAACCAAGTCAGGCATGTTGGCTTACACCTGTACTTTCAAGCACTCAAGAGGCTGAAGCAGGAAGATCTTCATGAGTCAAAGCTACCCTGGAAGCCCAGAGTGGTGGCACAAATCTTTAATTCCTACATTTGGGAGACAGAGGCAGGCAGATCTCTTTAAGACAGAGGCCAGCCTAGTCTCCATAGGGAGTTCTAGGCCAGCTGTGGCTAAAGGGAGACTCTGTCTCAAAAATAAAAATAAAAAAAATAACCTGGACTACAGAATGAGACCCTGTCTCAAAAAAGAAGCAAAGGAGGAGGAGGAGGAGGAGGAAGAGGAAGAGGAAGAAGAGGAAGAGGAGGAAGAAGAGGATCATGTGGCACACACCTTTAATTTTAACACTTGGCAAATTTATGGAGAAAGATCAAGAGTTCAAGGTCATGGGCTCAGGATATAGTTCAGAAAACAGAGTATTTGCCTAACATGCATGAGGCCCTAGATACTGTCCCTAGATCCCTAGTACTGTATAAAACTACCAAGCATGGTAGTGCATGCCTATAATCCCAGTACTTGGAAAGTAGAGGCAAGAGGATTAGGAGTTCAAGGTCATCTTCAACTACACAGAGTTCCAGGCCAGCCTGAGCTACATGAGATTCTGTCACAAAACACAACACAGTGCATACCAAAAAGAAGGAATGGCTTTCCCTGGTCACCACTGCACCGTGCTGGGCCCTGGCCTCCATGAAATCCATCCCTGCTCATTCTCATACTGCACACACTTCATCTGCTAACAATGTTGATGGGCTAGACTACTAATAGCTAGAAGGAAGAGGCATGCACAGATAAGGGTGGGTCACAATTATGACATTTCTATACCTAATGACTTCTTAGGTAGGTTATAATTTCAACCTTAGCAGGATCAGCCTGTTCTTAAGGTCAAGGCCTCCACAGCTATGGCCTCCTGCTGCTCACATCCCACACTTCAACTTTAGTTACTGTTAGCTCTGTCAGCATGCAGTAAGCACCTTGGGTATCTGCAGCACTACACTAGCCCATCATGTTTATGATGGTCTTATTTGGGATGCAATCACAGGAAAGAAGGCCTGAATCCCTGGAAGTACATGAACACCCCCACAAATTACTAACACTGAAATAGTCCAATTCCCAATCATGTCTGGGCTCCCACAGAGAATACCTAGCATCTAGAGTACACACATAGAGCAACTATGCTAATTCAGTACAAGTCCAATGCCCACAGCACCAAATCTGGCCCTCAACCTGTAACCACCATCTGTAAAGTAACTCCATAAATCGAATTATACAAGTCTGATATCCTACTTAAAGTTCCCTTAGGCAGAAAAAAAAAAATTCCCTTAGACACTATTAAAGCAAACAGCCCTGGATACCTTGGTAGCAAGCTAAATATGTGTACATATTCATTATACTTATGAAACTTCCAAACTTTTGACTTAGGTTGAATGTGGAACTAAGAGCATGACTAGCATTTTACCAACTATTCACTGAATTCTTGAAGGAAGGGTCAGTGGTATCACTTCATATCCAACCCAGTCCCCATCACATACATTTTCAATGGTCATTATAACCCCCTTTGTTTCTCTGAAATAATTCTAAGACAAGTCAACACCTGCTTGGGGAAAAAAAAAAAATCAAACAAAACCCCTGTTCTTTATCTGCTTTCTCATACTTGTCCCTAAAGTGGAAGTTCTAAAACTGAAACCAGCCAGTGCTGGCTATCTTAGGTAAAGTTAGACTGCTGGTTCTCCAAAACAGCTTTTGGGTCCAGGGAACTTGTGTGAAGAAAAAGTGCACACACAATGAGATCCCTTCATAAGTTACTTTGAGATGGGCTAAGAAAAATCCCCAGAAGGATGTATTTTTTGCTACTGTCTTCATGCACAACTAAAAATGTGTAGTTTTGTTTTCATTAGTGAGCAGAAGTTGTAAATTCAAAATGTATATGGTGAGGACAGAATCAAAGACCTAACCCTAAGAAACCAAACTATGTTGGGGAGGAGCAAGGTACCAATCAGACAAGGCATGAACACCAGACAACTGGGTATGTAGCAAGCCAAACCATACGATGGACAGAGTGCTGTCCTTGGGATGCACTCAATCAGATCTACTTTTTCTTTTTTGCAGGAAGTGAGGGATGACGCCAAAGGGGGTCTGTCTGTCTGTCTCTCTCCCTCTCCTCTGTCTGTCTGTCTGTCTGTCTGTCTCTCTCTCTCTCTCTCTCTCTCCCTCCCTCCCTCCCTCCCCCGGCCAGCCCCGCAGAGTCTGGCCCCAGCAGCTCCTCTGCACTCACCCACCAACACCCCAAATGCGTCCAGGCCCATGGACAGCAGCAGGCACACCACACTCAGTATGCACAACCCTCTTCGGAGTCCTGGCTCTTCCTCACTCCTTTCCTGTTCACACAGCCCCCAGCCCCCGCCCCCGCTTTCCCCCATCCCCTGGTATTACCCCTTCTCTGGTACATCTTCCCCCAACAGCCCTTCACCTCATATACCTAGCACTGCTCGCCGTCCTCACACCTCAATCTCATCCCTCCTAGCCCGCACTGCCCGGCGTCCCCTCGCAGCCCTGCACTCTCCACGCCGCGCACACTCTCACAGACGCCGGGCAGCACACCCCGCGCTCCGACACGCCTCCGGCCCGCAATCCGCGCGCCCCTCTCTTCCGGGTCCGCGCCCGCCGGCCTAGCGCGGCCTACACCCGCAGTCGCGGGCAGCAGGCCTCCGCGCCACAGGAACGCGCCCGCCGGCTCCCACTACTCACCGGCGCGCGGCGGCTGTAGAGTTGCAGCCCCGGGCCCGGATACCGGCCCGGCGCGGCCCATGAGCTCAGTGGTGGCTCGGCGGGCGGGCCACGGCGGGGGCGCGGCCCGGGGGGGCCCCCATCGCGGCGGCGGCGGCGGCGGCGGCGGCGGATCGGCGACCCGAGGCACCAAGGCGGCGCAAGGAAGGCCGCTGGCCGTCGCCAAGACCCAGCCGCCCACTCTCCCCGTCCTGCTCTGGGAGGAGACGGCTCCACACCGACTTGAGCAGGCTCCAGCGGCGGCGGCAGCAGCAGCAGCAGCGACGGCGGCGGCGGCGGCGGCGGTGGCGGTGGCGGCGGCGGCGGTGGCGGCCGCTACGGCCGCAAGCGCTTCCCAGAGCTGGGAGCCGGAGCCCAAAACGCAGAAGCCCAGGCCCGAGCGCCCCCGCCGGTGCCGCCCGGAAGTGCGGGGACGGGGTCGCCTTGTAGGCGGAGCTTCGAGTGGGCGGGACCGCAGTGTGAGGAGGTCCAGCACAGAGGGAATAAAGTGAAGAGAACCTGACGGGGTCTGGGGGTGTAGGCGGTGACTCCGGAGTGGAGGCTTGGCCGCCGCGTGGGGCGGAGCTTCGAGCGTGGGTGCTGGCTGGGAGGCAGAGCACTAGACGATCACAGGGAAGGGCCTTGAGCCTAGAGGTGGGGTGGCGGTGTGGTTGCGCCCAGAACTGGGGAGCCGGCCAGGGTCTGCTGCGGTGGAAACGGGGCGTGGGTTTGGGGCGTCGCGAGGATATTGTCGCAGAGGACTTCCGAAGGAGTGGCGATTGCAGCTGGTCCCAAAAGGTGACATGGGAAGCTTGTCTCTGGGCGGGCTCAAGAGCTATGGACATCAATCAGTGGGCCTCTCAGTAAAGAGCAGACCGCCCAGGTCTGAAACGTCAAGCCTGGTCGCAGTGCCTCCTGACAGGGAGGACTCCTGAGTGTCCAGACAGCTCCTACACACATACACATATACACTGTCTCTATGGCATCTCTTGATGAAGATGCGGTCCTGAGCCTTGAGCCTGTAAGTCCTGCAGGCGTTCCAAGGAAGAGACAGACACCCAGCTCTACTTGGCTCTGTACAGCACTACCCTGTCAGAACCAGCCCAATGGGCTTTGCTAGGCCTCAACCCTCTATCAGCCACTCACCAAGGAAACAGTGTGAGCACAAGAAATCGCTGCCCTGAGAATGCCGTCTGCTTTGCTGATCAGACCTGGCACCTCTCAGGTACACCAGGCCATCCTCATTTTTCAGACAAGAGGTTGCTACTCAGACTCAGCCCATATCCACCCAGGGCACACCTTGGTCTTACCTGGCTAGCCAGAACTCCCTTGAGCCCACATTCTTTCTGAACTTCTAGTATCTCCTCCCACCCCCATACCATCCTATCCTGGCTGCATCTGCAGTTGCCTACCTACATGCATCCACAAAGATGCCAATGCTAATGCCACCATAATGCTTTTTCATGGGACTTGCTCACCCACATTGCCCAGCCCCTCATCCTTCATAGCTCCCAAGCAAGAGCAAAAGGTCTAGCTTGGGGCTCCTGAGCCACCAGGCCACCCTCCATCCAGCTGCCCACCAGTTGCCCTGCCTTGGAGATCCTAACCATGCCACCTGCCTCTCAGGGGATTTGGCAGTGTCTAATGTGCAGGGGTGCTATATATAGGGAAGGGACAACATGGGCAAGAGCTACTACCCTGTTCACTTCCTTTCCCAAACCCATCACTGAGCTTCAGGGCAGGGGCTGCTGCTATCCACAAAGCTGTACTGTTAAGCCAGCAGGAGCTCCACTCAAATCTCAGCAGCAGGTTCATGAATGTTCAACTAGCATAGCCCCAGAACCTCTGGGTACTGGTGACTCCCTTGAAGCCCCTCCCTCAACCATTCAGCCTCAGCTCATTAGAAGAGACAATGAGTAGCCCTAGGTAGGCAGTAAGTAGCCCTGACCTTGGGCTGCCTCCCTCCTCCCAGACCCGGGCCCCAAGGCTTGCCTTGATTCTGCAGAGCTGCTGTTGCGGCCAGGCCAGGCTCTCGGGGTCAAGTCCACGTCCATCCTCCTGCTAGCCCACGGCGGTGGGTATCCCCAAGCCCTGAGACCAGAAGACTCTCGGGACTCCAGCTCTTCGGGGCCCCTGCCCTGCAGGGACAGGAAGGGAGTCAGGAAGCCTGGAGGAAATTTAACAGCTGGCTAAGGTGGGCTGAGGGGTGTCTTTGGGGGGGAGAATCTTCAAGGGGTTGAGAGGGGGGTTAGACCAGTAGAAGGAGCTCCACCAAGGACCAAACTACAGAGACCTTGAGGGGAAGAGGTCAGCACTTGGGAATCTTGTTTCTGAGGAATAGGTACCCTTCATATACAGGGTCCTTAAGATGCAAATGCCAGCCAGACATGGTGGCCCATGCCTTTAATTCTAGTACCTGGGAAGCAGAGGCAGGCAGATCTCTGTGAGTTCAAGGCCAGCCTGGTCTACATAGTGAGTTCTAGGCTAGCTGGGACTAAAGGGAGACCCTGTCTCAAAAAGACAAAAAAAAAAATTTTTTTAAAGATGCAAATGCCCCTTGGAGCTGGAGAGATAGCCTAGCGGTTAAGAGCACCGACGCTCTTGCAGAGGACCCGGGTTCGATCCCCAGCACCCACATGGCGGCTAAGAACCGTCTGTAACTCCAATTCCAGGAGAACTCCAGTTCCAGGGGAATCCGAGACCCTCTTCTGACCTCCGCGGCATTGCACGACACGGGTGCACAGACCTGCATGCAGACAGTACATTCATACACATACAAAAATAAATAAATAAATAATTAAAAAAAATTAAAAAGTAAATAAATAAATAAAAGATGCAAATGCCCTTTCCTCCAGCCAGAGTTGCCACTAACAACTTTGACTTAACTTCCATGTCATTTGCTCAGACTTCTTTCCAGAAACCAAAGGAAAAAAAAAAAAAACGTATGAGAAATTTTCTTCAAAGTAGACATAAAAGGAATACTTTGGAATACAGTGTGTTTTGAAGCCTTCAGTATGTTTGTCTTGATGACTGAGGAAGACTCATGAAACGTGATAGGGAGAACATCACCCAACACTACCTGGATACGTGTTGAGAAGGGTGTGGCACAGAGATCCATGGCTAAGAAACATTGGAAGGCCACCTACAGAGATGGATGGCCACTGTCCATGTACCAGCTCAGGAAAAGAGGACAAGGAGGGACCATTCTCATCACCAATTCTGGGGAAAAGGAGAATCTCAGGCTCAGCTAGTTTCTGGCTGGCTGTCCCCGTCCCCTCTGCCCAGTGTAAAGGTAGTGATGGCCAAGTAACTGAGCTCCATATAGGAGAAGGACTTGAAAGTCTTACATGACTTATTTGCCATTCTAGAATAAGGCAATCATTTAGGACACAAAACGGCTCAGAACGCTCAGGAGGGGGGACTTGAGTAGCTCAATTCCCCAACTCTGTCACCCAGATACCTTCCTGTCATAAGCCCAGTCCTGATGTCTCCCTCATCCCATAAGTCTTTTTCCATAGGCTCTGAAATCAGAGGGAGTGGCCAGGACCCCTTTGCCTAATGGAGAACAAGGACTTCAAGACACAGAAGTGAGGAGAAAGCCACAAGGCCATATAAACACAGATGACAACTTTTGTGCCACAGAACATGTGTCTGCAAAGACGGGAGGAATAAAAGCCCATCCTAGAGGCCCTTCGTAGGAAGCAGGATTACTTTACCAATGGGGTTTCCCCCTCCTCCAAAATTGAGTCTCACTATATAGCCTAGTCTGGCCTAGAACTTGTGATCCTCTCATCCCAGCCTTCCAAATGCCAGGACTACGGATATGTACCACTATGCCCAGGACGGGTTCTTATTCTCTGTTCTTTAGGAATGTTCTGCAGTGACTTTACTATTAGAATCACATAGAGGCCTCATCTCTGCAGTGGCTGCTACCTTCCCGTTGGGATCAGTGTATAAACTCAAGGCAGCAAAGTGAGCATCCTGAAGGATGCAGCTGCCATGGCAACATTGGCTGGTTCACTCCTGTGCTCATTCTAGGCTTGAGGTAGTTTCAATGGACTATAATTATGCTACTAGCAGCTACCTTAGCACTGACATGCCTCTGGATAGGATCTTCTTTTTTCTTTTTTTTTATTAATTTTATTTATTTCTGTATGTGTATGAATGTACTGTCTGCATGTAGGTTTGTGCACCTGTGTCGTGCAATGCCTCGGAGGTCAGAAGAGGGTCTCGGATTCCCCTGGAACTGGAGTTCTCATGGAATTGGAGTTACAGACAGTTCTTAGCCGCCATGTGGGTGCTGGGGATCGAACCTGGGTCCTCTGCAAGAGCAGTCGGTGCTTTTAATCGCTAGGCTATCTTTCCAGCCCCATAGGATCTCCTTTTTAAAGATCCTTCTTTTAGAAGTCTTTTAAAGGTTCTTTTTAAATGTATTTTTAAAAATTACATTTATATGCTGGGCATGGTGGCACACGCCTTTAATCCTAGCACTTGAGAGGCAGAGGCAGGCAGATCTTTGTGAGTTCAAGGCCAGCCTGGTCTACAGAGTGAATTCCAGGACAACTGGGGCTACAGGGAGACCCTGTCTCGAAAAGAAAAAAAATTACATTTATAAGCCAGGTATGGTGGTACACACCTTTAATCCCAGCAACTGGAAGGCAGAGGCAAGCAGATCTCTGTGAGATTGAGGCCAGCCTGGTCTATATAGGGAGCTCTAGGTCAGCTGTGACTAGGGAGACCTGTTTCAAAACAAAACAATGCTTAAAATTTATCCCTTTTTTTCTGTGTGCATGTGTGTGTGTGTGTGTGTGTGCACGTGCGCGCGTGCACATGTGCACCATGGCCTGTATGTGGAAGTCAGAAGACAACTCGCCTCCCACTGTGTGGGTCTTGGGGAGGCAGCTAGTGCCTTTATCTGCTGAGCCATCTTGCTGACTCCAAGTTCTTATATATTTTTTTTTTTTGGTCTTTTCGAGACAGGGTCTCCCTGTAGCCCCAGCTGTCCTAGAACTCACTCTGTAGACCAGGCTGGCCTTGAACTCACAAAGATCCGCCTGCCTCTGCCTCCCAGGTGCTAGGATTAAAGGCGTGCACCACCACGCCCGGCTGCTGACTCCAAGTTCTGCCCTCTCTTGCCATCATTCCTGGTACATAGATATGTTGCATTACTTTTGCTGTTTAGGTTTCTCCCAACAGGAACACAATTTTGCCCTAAATGATGTGGTCCAATATGGCTCCAGTGTCAGCTACTGATACTCCTGATAATGGGTTATACGCCAACCACCACCACAATGGAGAGCCCTGGTGGCTTCTGCTTCCAGAATGCTGTCTCACCTAGGTATCTGAATTCCCCTCCCAGGTAAGAAGCACCCACTCATGGGTAAGTGGACAATGAACCTCTCTGCCTTGCTGGCATGGGCTCTCAGAAGTGGACACTGTGGTCATTGCTTGTCTCCTCTGGCTCAGAGTCCAGGGTTAGTATCTGTTCCAGGCCTAGCCAGCTGGTATCATGCTTGTCCCCCAGGATGGCCTCCAGAGCTATTCAATCCCATGTCCTACATCCAGCAGATCTGACCCAGCATATCATGTCCCTGCCAGCTCCCAGCAGTCAAGAGCTAGTCCCTCTAAGGCAGGAAAACAGCATCAACAGGTATGAGGGTAGGGCTGGGCCAGCTCCCCACTTGAGTGAGCCTTAAGCAGCAAACCCTTTCCAAGACACTAGCCACATTTTTTTTTTTTTTCTTTTTGAGACAGGGTCTCCCTGTAGCCCCAGCTGTCCTGGAACTCACTCTGTAGACCAGGCTGGCCTTGAACTCACAAAGATCCGCCTGCCTCCGCCTCCCAAGTGCTAGGATTAAAGTTTTTTTTTTTTTTGGTCTTTCTGAGACAGTGTTCCTGTAGCTGCAGCTGTCCTGGAACTGAGTGCTGGGATTACAGGTGTGAGCCACCACACCTAGCCCTTATAATTTTTTCAATCACACTTATTTGTGTGTATGTACAGTACATGAATGTGCCATGGCACATGTGTGGCAGTCAGAAGACAACCTGTACGAGTCAGTTCTCTTACTTTACCATATGAGTCCCAAGGCTAGAACTCAAGTCATCAGGCTTAATGGCAGTCTTAATGCACTAAAGTCAGCCCTCTGTACCTTTTAATTAGGGTCTGACCTCAGCTTTCTTAAGGGGAGTCATCCATACTGCCTTTCTAAAGGGCTGTAGCCCCTAGGGACCTGTCCGGATTTAGGAGCAGGGAGAGGGCAGATACTGGGAGATATGCAAGTAGAATCAGCAGATGGGTATAGAGTATGAGTATGAAGTCTAAGTTGGCTTTCTTTTTTTTTAACTATGTAGCCCTGGTTGACTTGGACCTATGTAGACAGGGTTAACCTTGAACTCACAGAGATCCACTGGGATTCAAAACATGTACCACCAAGCCCACCCCTAAGTTAGCTTTTTTTTTTTTTAAGTTCTCAGCCCTAGGGCCCAGGAAGCAGGAGGGGAGGTCAGCCTGCCACCAAACCCAGGACACCTCCCCCAACTAGGAAACCTCAGGACATAAAGGAATGACACCTGCTTCCCTAGAGACTTGAGCACCTGTTGTATGAATAACAAGAATAGCCTCCTTTGCAAAGTTTGGATCTCTCAGAGGTCCATGTGCAGCCCTGCATGGACAGAACCAGGTGGCAGGAGCCTACTGCTAGCTATGAGCTAATCAGGTATCTGATATACACCTTAGGACAAGGTAGGGGCCTACTGGCCTTCCCACCCTCAGCACTATTTCCCCAGTTAGGTAGTGTCCTCCCTTGTGCCTGTGCCAGACCCTGAAGGTACTCAGGTCACCATACTCCCCTCCACAGCTTCAGGCCACTTCCTATTCCCATCCTGAGTACACCTGCCATCCTGCTGCCCACTGTCACCCTTCTTCTGTTTCCTTCCTTGATGCCCTTCTTCATCCTTCACCTCTATCCTTACAGGCCTCTCCACTTGCAGGAACTCCTGTACCCCTGTATGAGTATGAGGTATGTTTTCCTTCTTCCTGACTCAGATCAGCTTTTACCACAAACCTGTAAAGTCCTGAGGACCAACAGCCACACCTCCAGCTGGTGACAGGGAATATCCTGACCAAAGGTAAAGAGGTGTCCCTTAGGGAGGCCAGTCAGTGGTCCACACCTTCAGCCTACCTAGGCCCCTCCTTCTGCCACCCACCCTCTACATTGCTGTCCTTCGATGTCTCTCTTGGCTGCCTAGGAACCCTGCAGGCGGCCGCGGCCAAGTTCTAAGTATGTGATTATGTATGCTGGGATCCCTCCGGCCCCTTTGTTGCTGCAGAATCTGTCATGCCAAACAAAAGTGCACTGGATTAGCCACAGTGGATTAAAAGATTTGCTTCTGAGAGTTTACCTAACAACCTAACAATCACATCGACAGCAGCTTTCAACCCGCAGGATGCATATACCAGGCCAGCTGAGAGCTCAAGGCCTCTGTGGGCAGCAGGACCTGGCTTCAGTAGTTACACACCCAGACACAGCCCATCCTCACCACCCAGCACTGCCCATGAGCAGGGCTGCCTTGTCAGCTCCTGTGTGCTCCTTTGAGCAGACTTTGGGAAAGAGACAGGATTCAAGTAAAGGTAGAGGCCCAGGTATGGGGACTCCACCTAGCCAGGACTGCCTTCCAGAGGGTATACTGGGGACCAGGCCTCTCCTGTGCCCATCCTGGCCCCAAGATACATCCACACATGTCATACACAGCAGCAAGGACAGAAGCAACATGGAGGGTGGTCACAGCAGGCAGGTAATATACCAGGCTCTGCTGAGCTATGGCACATGGTCCCTCCAGTCACCCCACAGCATATGCTCCTGCCCACACATGTGCATGCACACATGTGCACACACACACACACACACACACACACACACAAGCATGCCCCCTTTGATCTCCGAAGGGGACTCCATTGACAAGCTCTTAATCGCAGCTGCGGGTGCAGGGCTGTGCTCTGAAGTCCCGAGTAATGGGATTTGGAGCTTCTGATCTATCTGGGCTGGCTGCCCCCCCCCCCCATTATAGGTGGATATTTTTTTTCTATTGCTTTTCTTTTTTGCCCTTCTTGAAAAAAAAAAAATAACAAACGCTCCTTAAACCATGCCGATTTGAGGCGGGTTGTTGCTGAGCCAGCCGTGGTGGCCCTGACACTGAGGGCCCAGGCTAGTCGGGGGTCTTTGATGCTGCCTCAGTGTGGAATCTGACGTGGGAGACCTACCAAGGCGGCTTTCGGGCCGTGGTGTGGTGGGCTCCATTCTGCTCATGGACTTTCTTTTGTCTCCTCCCTTGACCCTTTCTTGGCTCATGTGAGGAGAGGGGTCCAGAGTGAGGGTGCAGTAGGAGGAGGGGTGTGTTCTGAGGGTGGGGTGGGCTGAGGGCAGGGCCACATCCACAAGAACAATGGGCTGCAAGGACCACCTACATCCACCTGTCCGCCCGTCCTTCCGTCCATCTGTCCACCCGCCTGGCTTACCTCACCTGCCTGGTTCCAAGCGCCTGATCACGCCCCACTGTCCCGCTGTCCGCCATGATGGGCTTGGCTGTCCGTCCGAGCACTTTCAGCCACTCCAGGAAGCGGGTCCCTGCTCTTGGCCACTGTGTGGCTGGGAGGCAGAAGCGTGACTCTAGGCTGCAGCTCGGGCTCCCGCCGCCTATTGGCTGAGGCAGGGACCAGATGACGGGCCTCAGAACCCTATGGTAGCCATGGCAACCAGCCCCTTTAGACACCGCCACCACCCCCCCCCCAGCCACTCCTATTTGCGGAGGGAGCAGGCAGTGCTGCCAGGGGGCTCATGCCAGTGTCCCTTCGGAAGGGCAATTGGGCGTGGTCGCGTGGTAGCTGTTCCCACACTAGCTGTTAAGCATTTTTGTTATAGGTTTCATACATGTCCCATGTGAGGGTCTCTGTCCACCTCATGGCCCATCCTGGGCTGTTTCATGTCTGGTTTGACCCCCTGGATGAGACAGAAATGATGGTCTTTGGAGCCCCTGCTGAGAAAAGGACTTCAGGTCAGGCTTGCCCTGGGGGCTGAAGGCCAGGCCTAGTCTGGTGAGAAAAAGGGGGGGCAGTAGGAACAAAAACAGGGATGACTCCTGCCTCCAACCCCGCCCAATTAAGAACCAAGCTTTCAGCCTACTTCAGGTTACAAAGAGTTTGTCAGCATTGTCCCTGCCCATAAACCACTCCACATTCTTACTGTAATGCCAAGATCCTCTCAAGAGCTTCCCAAGGTCCTGGGTATTACCCTACTACCTATGGGTCTACACCTGGCAGGAGTCTGGAACCTGATCCACATTCAACAGACAGGTTAACCACCAGCCACATACCCTTCCCTGGGTGCAGGATCTTCTGGAAAACATTGTATCCCCTGGGCCAACTAGCATCAGTCCTCAGAAAGAAGTTCCAGGATACCCAAGACCAGAGATTCCCAGCAAGGGTGTGATGTGTCATCCCTTTGTAGGCTGGCCATCCAGGATGTTGCAAGGCCCTTGAGCAACCTTGAAGCCACCAACACCCCAGTTCTGTAATATTCAGAAATAGCTAGATCTATTCAAACACCACTAGGAGCAGTGCTGCCTGGTCAGAAGCCCTGAACAAGCCTTCTGAGAGCCCTTCCAGACTGCATCCCACTTCCTGGGTCCAGCCCAGATCACACCTCCTGAGCACAATGCAGTGAACATCTTCAGGAGCAGATATGATCTTCTAGCTGCTGGGAAAAAGCCAAGGGCACCAGGAAGCTAAGTAACCAATAAGGACGGTCCTTCCTACCAAGACTAGGGGGACCAAGGACCTAGGGGGTTCTTGTACCCAAAGAAGCAGGGTCAGAACAAACAGGGCTGGTCCTAGAGACCCAGTCTTGGAATGGGACTAGCCTTATCTAGTGACTTAAGCTGTTTGACCACCCCAACATTGCTTATGGTTCAACTGCTTCATTACTGCTCAGTTTGGTACCACCTGAGCTGCTGTCATGGGACAACTGACCTTGAAGAGTCTCTCTATAATGCTGAAGACCACCAGCAAACAGTTCAAATACAGGGATAGGGTATAGGTATCGATGCAACCCTGGGTCAGCTGGAGGTAGTTGTGGGGAAGGGGGTCCATTCTGCAGCACAGGGTGAACTTAGGGAGATTGGAGTACAGCAGCAGATAAGTTGGGGTAGTGTGGGGTCTCACCTGCTGGCTGAGCTTATCAGGTTGGGGTGGCTCAGGATGGGCATGAGGAGACTGGAGAACATACTGACCAATATCTGCAGCAAAGGTTTACATTGTCAGGAGACCATGGCGGCAGCACAGGCCAAGACTACCATGCACAGGCAGGGGTGACATCAGAGTGGGCTTCTGGTGGCTCCCAGAATGCTGACAGGGTGAAGGACAGGGTCAAAAGTACCTACCCTCCACCACCACCTTGAACACATAACTAGGGATCAGCAAGCATATGAGATGCTCAGAGACAAGTACTGAGCTCTGGACTGTGCCTACAGGCTACCTCATGCTCCATCTGCCTGTACTTGGCAAAGGCCCAACCTTTCCTGGCCTTGGATGCTCATTTTTAGATGGAGTGATAGTCAGTCCTCAGGCCTCCACTGCCTGGCATCAATGTGTCTTATGCTTAGAGACTTCAGCCTTGGTCTCCCTGTTGGGAAGTCATTAGTTTAGTTATCCAACCTGCTCTGACTATATCCCCCAATCCAGGTCTCTTGGGCCCCAGGAAACTGACACAAGAAATCCTACAGGTCCTAGCCAGGCCTAGGAATACACATGGGTAATTACCACACTCCAGGATCTGGAGTTTAAGCCCAGCCTGGGCCACACAGTGAGACCTTGTTTCAAAACCAACAAAAGCAAAAAAACTAAACAAGAAAACAACAAAAACCCTCTAAGTCTTGCTTGACCCAGACATCAGCAGTGAGAAAGGAAATGAGCAGACAGGGGCAGAACCAAGTCAGATAATAAGGACTTCTGCATCTACTTAAGGACCCAGCCCTGGCTGTTTAGAGATTGGTCTAAATTCAGGACTGAACATGGAAATTGTGGGGTTGAGGCCAGAACACAAACTTGAAGCTAGTGGTATGGGAACCATACCGATGATTGGGACAACTGGGCAGAGACTTGTGAGCCAACCAGGACAACTGGCTGAGATTGCTTGCTTTGGGGTAAAAAAATTTAAATTACACCCAGTGAGATGGCTGAGCCAATAAAGGTATTTTCCACCAAGCCTGATGACCTATTTGATCTCCATGCCTACATGGTAGAAGACAGCCAATTCCCACAAGCTGTCCTCTGACTTCCACATACCCATTATGCCACATGTATGCACATTTGTATACTAAATAATGTAATAAAATTTTTTTTAATCTACATATTCACAGAGCAAGGGTATTATTATATGGTATGCTGGGGCAGCAGGGCCAAAGAGGACAGATTAACACCTGGGGGTACGCCCATTGGGTTCTGACCCCAGGGCAGGCACTGATCCTCATGGATCTCCCTGTGTCCCATCCCCTCCCCCGATTCCTCCTACATTGGCAGGATGGCTGTGTGCCCCTTTGGATTTGGCATCATTAATACAGCCAAGCACAGACAATCCTATGGTAGGTACATCCTCAGGGAATCCCAGTGCTCCTCCTCAGCCAGTGGTCAGGCCCAAGTCATGAAGGTACCCAATGCTCCCTTTTGAACCGGGTGTGGTCAGGTATGGGCCCTAAGAACTCAGCTCCCACTACCACTTCTTCCTGCTCACAGAGCTTGAGAGACCCTTCCCATCTTCCTCAGAGAAAGGAATAGGCTTCAATGCTTAGGCCTCTGAGCCCCCAACTCTCAGCTTAAGAAAGGCCTCCGCAGGGTGTGGTGGCACAAGCCTTTAATGCTACACTTGGGAGGCAGAGACAGGAGGATCTTGTGAGTTCAAGGCCAGCCTGGTCTACAGAGTGAGTTCCAGGACAGCTGGGGCTACAGGGAGACCCTGTCTCGAACAGACAAAAAAAAAAAAAAAAAAAAAAAAAAAAAAGAAAGGCCCCAAGGAAACCTGGCCTGGCTTCCCACCTTAAGCCACAGCCCTACTGGGTAGATGGCAGTAATTATGAAGAGGCAGGTGCTGAAGTCCTGGCCTTCAAGTCCATCTGGCCTTCAAGACCATCTGGCCTTCAAGACCATCTGGCCTTCAAGACCATCTGGTCTTCAAGATCATCTGGGCTTCAAGACCATCTGGCCCCATTTCCTGCATCTTAGTGGTACAGATGCTGATGGAAGCTCTAGACCTAGGAAGCTGCCCCCTCCTAGTTCTTCAAAGCATACTACAAAGACCCTTCCCAGGCCTGAGCCAGACCCAGCTTCCCTTCTCCTGCCCTGAATAATATTGCAGAACAGACAGGGATGTGCATTAAGGAAGGAGCTCAACCCTGCTGTACCCTAAATGGCTCAACTATGGGGGACCCTTTCCCAGAGGAAGATAAGCACCATGGAGGTTCTTGGGCTCAGCAGGGCCAGCGCTTGCAGCTGGACAGCACACACAGTATCCCAGGGTCTCTGGGACAGGGAAATAACCAGGACAGGAACACATACAAGGACTTGTCTTCAAAACAAAGCAGTACACCCTACTGTGACTCAGACTGGCCCAGATTTTACTTGTTCTCAGCCCCACAAGAATCATAAATGCTGCAAGTGTTTGACCAACCAGGAAAAGCCTCTGTTTGACTTCAGGCCTCCAACAGTCTTGGGATAGAAGGCTTCTCTGAAAAGTCTACTACAGGAGATATGTGGCCAAGAACACGCAAGTAGGATTCACCCACTGCCCACAGGTGGTCCTCATAGCCACCCAAGCTGTGTCCACAGTGCTAAAAGCCCATGGGGAAGGCTGAGCCCGGTGGTCAGGCGTGGTCACTGGCTCTCTTCTGCACCACTGCGGGCTGGGACAGAGCCTGCTCTTGAAGCCGCTGGACCAGCTCCTCTACGTAGACCTTGAACAGGGGGACAGGGTCCTGAAGGGGAGAGGTCATGGTAAGGCTCAATGTAGCCCAGAGAAGGGGTTCTGGGAAGGGTGGTAACCAGCTACTGCTGGCAAAACAGAATTAGGGCATGGAGGGACCTGGGCTAGGCAGAATCACATGAGCCCACCCATCAAACCAAAGACCCCTCTCTCATGGGCACCCAAGAATCACATGCCTGCCCCTAGCTTCCCTGTCCTGGCAGTCACCACAGGAGCTAGACTGTTCTGGGGAATAGACACAGAGGAAGATCCTGAAGGATGCTGGGTGTCCAAGTACATACCCTGCTTCTCCAAGTGGGCGGGAACTAAGCAGATGTGGCAGCCCTGCACCCACCCAGGCTCTCTCCAAAGCAGCAGGCCCCCATTACCTATTCCCAGTGGCCGGCGCACAAGTGCTCACCTTTTCCTCCAGGAGCCTCTGCTTCTCCACAGCCTCCTCCAGTGTCAGGCCAACCCATTCAGCCTCTGCCTCCGGGATGACAAAACTCTGGGCAAGCAGAGGGAAGGCTTGGTGAGGGCCAGGATTAGGCAAGAAGCCTCAAGAAGCAAGGAGAATGGAGAAACAAACCCTCACCTTGTACTTGTCATAGATGGCTGCCCTCCGCTCAGGGTCATCAGGGTGTAGTTGGGGGTCCTGGCGAGCAAGTCTCAGCAACATCCCTCGCTTCAGGTCCATGCCGAACTTGGAGCACAGGTCCTCCTTTGGGGTCTGGCAGAAGACTCCCATGGGGCCAAATGCTTCATCAGGTCCCCACCCATCCCATCAGCTGACCCTGTTGGGTTCCTCTTCAGTTGCTGGCAGCCCTAGGCCAGACCACAGCAGAACAGGCATGGGGGCGGCACCAGCAACCAGGCATGGTATTTATGGGTCAGGCCCAAGAAAGTCCAAGAGAAGGGTAGGAGGCAGCTGTGTTCACTCAGTATCCTTAGACAAGTCAGCAGCTCACAAGGGACCCCTTCAGACAGAAAACTCCCACTGGGACTGAAATCCACTGGGTTTTCCAACACTTGTAATGGCTACCCCAGATGCCATGTGCACCAATATGGTCCTGCTTTGCACCTCCCTTGAGTCTGACAAGACCCCCAACAAACAATCCCCAAGTCCCTACTGCTTGCCTTCAGGATATAGAAGTCAAACCCATAGGCCTCATCGATGAGATCGAGGGTCCGCATAGTCACAGTCACAGTAAACTTCTTGTCCAGGATTTCACTGTAGAGCTCACGGGTGAACAGCTGAGGCTTCCATACCTTCTTCACCCTCGTTGATAGCTGAGAGTGCAAGAGAGACCTGTTGACTGCTGGGGTGTCTCCCTCCAGAAAAAGTGAACCCCAAAGCACCTTCCTGGGAGCTGTGCCATGTGGGCTCTGCCCTCTCCCCCAGAAGCTCCTCCACAGAACCACTGCTGCCAGACCCAACTCCCCCACCAGGCTGGATGCAGATGCCCACCTATATAAGTCTGCTTCTCTCCAGCATGCCCTAAGCCTTCTGGTATGTGTTCCAAATGGCAGCACAACTGAAACTCCAGGGCCACAGGTGAGTGAACAGCAGCCTGGGTGGCCTGAAACATACTCTCTCCTCCCACAGAGTTTGGCCAGGAGCAGAGTCTCACTAGAGCAGACTCCAGACTCTGCCCCTTGCTAGCTGCCTGACTGTGCATCCAACCTCCCTAATTTTGATGAGAAAGGAGCTAAGTTGGATAACTGATGACAGAAGCGAGGTGACAACTGGATCTCATCCTCCCTCCTCCTCAGCAGGCAGACCGTCCCATCTATCCTAACTTTTTTGTTGTGGTGCTGGGAATTAAACCCGAGGCCTTGCACAGGCTAGGTAAGCCACCCTGCTCCATAGCCGGCCCCATCCAACCCTATTTTGGAAGGCTCCCGGGTCCCGACTACCCCATTTCAGGGCACCACCCACCCCTGCCACGACTGCACTCTGCCAGTGGAGTTTTCCAAATCCTTGCTACTCCACTTGCTAGAAAGCTTCATCTTCGGGGCTTGTCTCTGCCTGGCCAACGGTCCCAAGTGCCCAGCGAAGACTAGAGAACCACCGAGACAGCTCGCACCCACCTTATCGTTGTTGGCATATCTGAAGCCCAAGATCAAACCCTCTCCGCCCCACAGCCCCTGCTGGGACTCTGGAGGATAGTAAATAGGAATGGGTACGTCCTCCACGCGCTCGCGCTGCCCGTTCTTGGGGTTGATCTTGAACTTAGCCCCGTGGGGCCGGTAGTGCACCGGGGTAGGCGTCCGCTCTTCCAACGAGCGCAGGAAGTGTGCAGGCAAGCGCGCATAGATGCCCTGCTGCAGCCGCAGCCGCTGCCACAAGTACACCGGGTACTTATGCAGAGGCATCCTGCACACTCTATTGCCTACAGAGCTGCGCGCTCAGAGCCTGCCGGAACCGGAAAGGCGTCGCCAAACCCGGACCTTTGCCCACTGTCGATTGGCTGTAACACCCATCCGTCTAAGACAGTTCCGTCCCCTTTGCCTTCTTTAGGGACCGTGAAAAATGCCCTGCTGAAAATGTAGACGCTCAAGGCACCTTCAGCCAAGTGCAGTCCATGCATTTCCCAGCTGCTTTACCAGGCTTACTGTGGATGGCTACCTTGGATCCCGCCTCCCCTTCCTTCGAAGAACGCAAGAAAAAAAAAAATTTTAAACACTCGTTTGGCTTGAAAAATCATCGCAGAATATTAAATCTAGCAATTACATAAAAATATGCCTTTATATCTTAGAACATTTTACCCCCCAAACAGTATATATGTTTCCCCTTTTAGGGACTGGAGTGTGCTTTGGTGCCAAATAAAGGATGTCAAGTGGTTCAGGGAGGCCCCAGGAAGCCCACACCCTAGACAAGACAGGGAAAAGAAGCCCCAGGGCCACAGGGCAGGAGAGCCTCACAGGGGCAACCAGACTCACAGGGGTAGGGCACTGGTGGACCAATCAGTCCAGAGCTCCCAGGAGGCACCAGAAAGGCTGGGCCTGAGCTCCAGAGTCCACTCCATAAGCCTCAGTTAATCCAATATGAGTCAGCCATCATCTAGGCTCCTCAAGTCAATGCAAAAGAATGCTCACCAGTCAAGGGCCTACAACCCTTAAAGTGAGTAGTGGACACAGGTGAGGCACTGTGTACCTTCTGGGGCCACACCTCACCTGTATGGCCATACCATACAGCTGAGCAGTCTGCTGTCCCAAGCTCTTCTTAGATTCTGTGGCTCCAGCAGAGAATGAGGGATTGGGGATCACACTCAAGGTCCAATCAGCTCTCTGGAGACCTTGGACTCTACTACAACAACTGCAGGAACAGAGCACCTGTGCCAAGGCAGGTTGGCATTCAGGGGAACATAATGTCAGGGATGGTGGCCTCTGTGGATTCAAGCTTCCTTGCCTTGAGGGTTTCACATCATACTTCCAAAGGAATGAGGCAGTGGGGATCCTTTCTCTAAATCTCCAGCTACAGCACAGTGCTCTGCCTATACATGGTACCTGTGGTCTCCAGGGTAATGATGGTAGGTGACACTGGCAGCTGATGATGGCAGGTGACACTGGCAGCAGCCACAAGCACTTCCTTTTAGGGGGAGGGGATCCTCTCCTCTGGAGGAAGCCAAGGGTCTCAGGGCAATTTTATTCAGATGGAAACCAATCTGCTTAGGGCTATGCAGGGCATCTCTCTTGTTCCTGATCTAGTTGAAGAGGTCGAAGTATTAGATGTCTATGAGCCAGCCATATCATGTCACTGTGTACAACTCGTCCCGGTCATTCCTGCAGATCTGATAGTGACAGGGGAACTTCTGGAAGCAGGCCCAGGGCTCAGCCTGTTCTTCTCGTGGTGGCAGGAGGAAAGCTGCACTACCAGCCAGCAGGATGTGCCAGATGCTGTGGGTGTAGTAATAGTTGTCACTGGTCATCATGGAAGTATAAATGGCAATGCCCACCGAGGCCATGGAGATGCCAGGCAGGAGGTAGAAGACCCAGCGTTGCCACGAGGTAGGGTAGCACTGGCGCCGGTGCGCACAACGGTACACCTGGAGCAGACAGCCACATGAGTGTCAGTACAGGCCAAGTGCAGCTACAATTCCCAGGGGCCCAGGGCCAGAAGTCACAGGGATCTATCTAGGTCTAGGCAGAACTGAGTGTGGACTCATGACTCCTGGTCTTTAGACCCAGCTCTCAGGCACACAGCCATAATGGGACTTCATGGGTGTTGTTACTGGCTCTCAAGCAGATGCACAGTGTTTAGGAGCTCCCAGCAGAACTGGGAACAGGACCAGAACGAAAAGGCTCTTTTCTCCCAGAATCTAAACAGGAGAACCTGTGAGCTCTGCTCCTTACCCACATGGAGACCATGATCACAAAGGCAAAGAGGCAAGGCCCCATCAAATTCCAGATCCCCCTGCGGTCCAGCTGCAAGGACATGGCGATGACTAGTGTACCCAGGACTAACAGGACCTGAGAAAGACACAGGGATAGTTTGTGGGGTCATGGAGAACTTGGGCAGGCGGGAGTCACTTGTGATAGATTAAAACACAACAGGAACCAATGGCAGGATATGCTGGTCATCCACTATTGGCTTCCTCTGGCACCTCTACCTGCCCTTAAAGCTGCTGACAGACTGCCGCGTTCCTGCTCGACCAACTAGAAGGGAAATGCCCTTCCTCCAGCCACTTTTACTGTGTCCAAAGGTGAACGAACACAGCAGGCCCTTTTAAGGACTAGGATGTGATGCCCTTCCTTAAGGGGCACCTTTGTATATATTCACATGCCCCTGCCCACAGCTTGCAATTCCGTGCTCCCAACACTCAGAATCTTGTTTCCCCCATTATGTTATGTAAGCATGGGATTTCTTTTTTTTTTTTTTTTTTTTTGGTCTTTTCGAGACAGGGTCTCCCTGTAACCCCAGCTGTCCTAGAACTCACTGTGTAGACCAGGCTGGCCTTGAACTCACAAAGATCCGCCTGCCTCTGCCTCCCAAGTGCTAGGATTAAAGGCATGCACCACCACGCCCGGCAAGCATGGGATTTCTAAGGGTACCCCTGAGGAGCAGCACCCAGCCTGCAGAAAGAGAAGAGTTCACAGAAAGTTGTCTCCACTGGCCAGATCCAGCTGCTACATAAAGTCTCCAGAATGCCCTAGGACAGGGAACCTAGAAATACAGCTGAGACTTGTCAAGGAGGCCTGGCTCCTCTTTGGGAATAGGGGGTTGAGTCCTCTTATAATCACACCTTTCCTTCACAGCTTCCTATGACTTCCTTCAAGGCTGGCTGGTTATCATGTGAGTCTTGACACCCAGGCCCTTTCCGCCCTCTCCCTCCTTGTTTCTTCACATGCTGCATGCAGAGCCTCTCCTTTCCTGGAGCCCAGGTTTGGAATCAGAAGCCACTGACCTGTTTCAGGATTGTCTTCAGCCGAGCCATACAGAGAATGGTCACCCAGGTGGATGCCCCAGAGCCCAGGAAGTCGCAGTACTGTAGTGTGTCATAGCTGAGGATACACAACACTGCCTCCCCAGGCTGGTCACAGGCGTGGTAGAACTGTGAGGTCAGGCAGTAAGCAGCAGCCCGGACCTCCCCACCCGAGCCTCCCCGAAGGAGTGGACTAAGCCTACCGTAGAGAAGAACATGGTGTAAAAGTAGACGGAGGCCTCAACCAGGAAGGAACGGTGCACAGACACAGCGATGGGGGCCAGGAACATGAGGTTGCTGAGTGTGAGCAGGAGTGTGGCTGCTCTCTGTTGGGCCACAGTCTGTGCTGTACTGTTGTCTGTGCAGCTCCACCCACGCCAGCCTAGAGGCCACACAATACCCAAATGTGTGCTGAGGGCGGGTCAGATGCCAGAAGGGGGGTAGACTATTGGACTTCAGGGCCACTTCCTCACCCAGAAACAGGCCAGATAGACATGCCTAGTTGCAGGATCCACAGGTGTGGACAGCTACAGGTTCGTGGGGACAGGTATGGCAGGTATAGACAAGACAAAACACCCATAGACAGGCATAGTCAAGAGGGACAGCTGTAAGCAGGTGAGGGCAAGTCTGGCAGGTATGTGTGTGTAGACATGGACAGGTATGGGCAAGCATGTGCAGGCATAGGTAGACATGGGCAGGTGTGGACAGGTTGAGACAAATGTGGTAGGTGCAGGCAGCATGAGCAAGCATGTGTAGGCAGGCATAGGCAGGTATTGGCAGGTGAGAACAGGTTGGGACAAGTGTGGTAGGTGTAGGTAGGCATGGGCAGTTGGAAACAGCTATGGATAGAGAGATGTGTAAATATGGGCATGTATGGGCAGGTGTGTGCACCCCTGTGGACAAGTAGGGACTAGTGTGGCAGGTATGGGCAGACATGGAAAACAGTTGTGGACAGGTGTACGTAGGGTAGGAGCAGGTATAGATGGGTATAGGCAGGTAGATACAGATAAGTGTGGTATTGGCTGATAGAACAACTGTGAACAGGTCGAAACTAGCATGAAAAGGTGGGAGTAGGCTATAGCCACAGACAGTATAGGCAGTTGGAAATAGGTATGGACAAGTGTGGACAAGGAAAACAGTATAGACAAGTACGTAGGCATGGGCAGGTATAGGTCATCAAGGCAAGGCAGGAGGCAGGCAAGGCCAACGTCAGGAGGAAACACCTCTCCTGCAAATACTTCAGTGTCTTGGGGTGGAGGGTAGGGTGGGGGACACGGGTCTAGATTTGATTAGTAACATAATCTTGTACAAAAATATATATATAATAAAAATACAAGCTTAAAAAGTACTTCAGTGTCTGTGTGCCTAGTCGAGGGGATCATGGGGAATTTGAGGGGAGTGTAAGGGGACTTTTGTGCCTGCTTTGCTCCGCAGGGGCATTCTCACCTGCCTTACAGCTGCAGCCTGCATACAGGTAGCCATATCTGCGGAGCAAGAGGCACTGGCCATAGGGCCCACAGTCATTCAAACAGGGTGTAAGATACAAGGTGGTCTCCACTCGAACCATGGCCTGCTCACAGTCCCTGTAAGGAAAGGACCAGGAGAAGGCTGACTGTAGTTCTCTTCCCCGAAGTTTCCCAAGCCCAGAGCTGAGCCCCTGCAGGTTCCAACAGTGGAGACACCCTCTCCCCTCTTCTACAGCTGCTATGGGATGGGAGCAGGTAGAGAATCCTTCCTCATACATGGAAGGCCCCTACCCTTCATTGCTACCAGTCTATGTCATGTTGCTCAGGCCCAGATTCACATACTCAGGACTCTCAGGGCACACAAGCTGCAAGGAGAGGTACCAGCTGTCTGTTTCCGGGTAGGGAATGATGAGGTTGGCCGTGTGAGACGAGGCACTCAGAAACATGGGATAGCCCTGGAAGAAGGCTGCATGGGGTAGGAGGGTCTGTCAGAGGTGGCTAGAGGGGCCAGTCAAGCTCTCCACCAAAAACTGCCTGCCCAGTATACCTGTAGTGCAGTTGAGTGAAGTGTTGAAGCTGAGGAAGGGTGAGGCAGCATTCACACAGGCTACTACCAAGGTGCCATTCATCAAGTCTGTCTAGAAAGGGAAACAGTATAGATCAACCACTGTCATCCACTAACGAGATGACTCTAAAGAGACAGCTCAGCTCCCCGTCTTGCATTCATTTTAGTTCGGTCATGCTGCATGCTTCTTCTCTGAGGTTCCTGCTAGCTCAGATTTCATCCCGGTCCATTCCCCAGCCATCTCTAGTTCTAACTATTCCTCTGCCCGTTTACATAGGCACAGCAATGGTAATTCTGACAAGGACAAGGTTGCCCTTAGGGGAGGTCCTCTATGCTCAGATGGACCCTCTTCTGGCCCAGGCCTGCTGGTATCACCCCACCCCGGTCTCCATGCTAAAGTTATCCTATGTCCTGAGCTAAGCCCAGGCCACAAAACCACTGTAGAGAGAGGTTCAGTGGGCTGCCAGGTAGTACCTGGCTGGCCCTCAGGATGATGGTGAGGGAGCCCCCGCTGTCCATGCCCGTGTCAAGGCGGAGCCGCATTACAGAAGGCATGCCCGAATGCACCAACACGAAGACCCCATTCAGGGGATGGAAGCGTACAGACACCACATCTATGTCCTCCCTCATGACTGGATAGTTCAGGAGACAGAAGGGGCCACTGCCTACCCCGCCACTCCTGCCCAGGTCCCAGTGGACGAGGCCTTGGGATGGCGGAATTGAAGAAGTGTCAGTGCTCTGGTTTGGGCTGTTTTGCATAAGGTGATGGAAAGTCACACTCCGTGGCCTACATGCTGTCAAGAAGACAAGGAGCTCAGCCAGAGGAAAGCCAAGAGTTCTAGGGGAAAAGGGCAGAACTAGTCAACCCCTCCGTCCCATGTAGCCCACCTGTGAGGGCAGCTTCAGCAGTAAAGATCACTGACATATGGGGTCCTGCCAGGCTCTCAGCTGTCACTTGTAGCCACTGGCCCCAGGGTGGTAAAAGAAGCAGTAGGTAGCAGGATGGGGTGAGGCCTGTACAAGTCAGCACCTTTTGGAAGTTTCTGGGCAGGGTGGTTGCACCAACCGTGAGACGCACAGGGCAGCCAAGGAACGTTCTGGACACACAGCCCTGTAGCTCCAGCCGAAGCTCTTGAGTATACTCAGGGACAAAGATCCTGTGGCAAAGCAGTGACTCAGAATCACTAGGTCAGACCCTGTACTTCCTCTAATTTGCTTAGGCAAGGCATTGGGCTCTTCTTCTCAGCAGGTCTCTATGGTACTAGCTTTCTTACCTTCAAGGTGGAGCAGTGGGCACCACTCACTCTAAAAGCAAAGATTGGGGCTATGGGAAAGATCGATCATCTCCCAGACCCCTACTCACTTGAGGTAGCTGGGGTTTGAAAGCAGGGTCTGTGGAAGAGGAACATCAGGCTCCAGGATGGAGACCTCAACCACCCGCATGGCCAGCATATCAGGCTGGAAGACGTAGGCACAGGTGGGAACAAAGTCCTGTGAGAGAACAAGGCAGGGGACATGGGGGTAAGAGAATACAGAATGCAGTTGGCCAAAGGGATTGAGGAAGGGCAGAGGTCGATCCAGAAAGGGGACTCGGGGGAGAGTGGATCCACAGTAGAGTGGCTTAGTATAGAGTTAGGTCTGCCCTAGAGGTGGACGAGAGGCCGACCATCCATGCATCAAGGGGTTCTGTCTCCATCCAGGGGAAGTAAGCCCTCTCACCTTTACCTCAATCTTCTGGGATGAAGGAGGCAGGTGGGCAGCCACAAACCAGTCCCCAGGGGCTGGGTGAGAGACATTGACAGAGGTGTTGCCCAGCAGCATGGTACTCAGCAGTGCCCTGATGTGGAAGGAGGCCTGCCCCAAGGTGTTGTCAGGGAAGCTGGTGCCCAGTGGGTTGATGACAGGAGGGGCACCATAGCGGAAATGCCTGGAAAAGAGAGGGCTAGGGATCAACACAGGGCCTCAGCCATGAGTGGGTGCTAGCAACAGAATACTGAGCACCTACACAGTGATCTCTACGTCATTGCATGCGGAGCCACCCTGGGACACATGGAGCAGCCAGCGTAGCAGCACAGTGTCTGGGGGCACTCGAAAGTGGAAGAGTCGAGTGCTGCCATACCAGCTGTAGAAGGACAGCTTCTGCGGGGTCTGCGAAAAGTGCTCGGACACCAGTTCAGCCTCTGCAGAGAGAAGGAAACAGTCAGCTGGCTGGAATGCTTCCTTGGGGTGCAGATAGGATGAAATGAGGCCACAGAAGACAGAAAGGACTTGGATATCAAGCCCTGGAGCCACTCTAAAGTTTCTGTCATACAGACTTTGACCTTGGCCAAAGGTGGAGAATGCTTCTGGCACCCGAAGATTGTCTGAAGTTTTCTCGCAGAACAGGGAGCCTTTTGTCTGCTTCGCCTCCCCCAAATAGCCACTGCCTGCTCACCAGGGACCTTGCAGTCTCACACTGCAGCAGCTTCCAAACAATCAGGGCAGGAGCTCACACCGCCCACCACCCTCAAAAGGGCCCACCCAGGCCCTATTTCTGCATGTTGGCCAGTTCTGCCCCTTGCACTGCAAACTGGTAGACCCAGACCAAGAGATGGAGACTGAAAGATACCAGAAAGTAGTCAAGAAAGGAGTTCTCACCCCTGCTGACGTCTGCCTTGGTCACTGGATTACAGAAAAGGCTCCTCCTCCTACCTCACCTCCTCTGAACCCCCCAGAACCATGTGGGTGGCACTGCTGAACATGTAGGGAGGCTCAGGTACTGAAGCTGGCTGCCTCTCCAACTGTGATGACTTGAAACATGGCCAGATCCCTTACCCAAAAAGAACCCCCAGTTGAGGGGACACCAATCCAGAAGCCTGGCCAGCTGTAAGCACCAAGGAGCAGCTGTACTCTGCTCCAAATGGGTGGGCTTCCAACTGCCCTCAGGTCAAACACCAACGCATGGTGGTACAGAGACAAAGCAGAGGACCATGCAGATAAGCTACCCAAAGCCCCCAGACTAGGGCACCATGTGACTTCATGCCATGAAGCAGCTTACCAGCTTCTGTCCCACACCCACTGCTAGCTCAGGCCTTTTGCCCTGTATGACCTTGAGTCTCCCTCCCATCTCTAGATTCCTATATCCCTATGGGTAGGTGGAGGCATCTTTGAGGTTAATGAGTGATAAAGTGCTTTAAAAGAAACAGCAGTGTTTGGTATCTCTCCCTGAGCTGAGGGCTCCCCACTCAGAAAGCCTCCCTTTGCCCCACTGGGAAAGTGGCACCTGCTTCCCCAGGAGAGGGAAAAGAGTCAGGTGAGCAGCTGACTCTCTTGCTAACCTCGTGACTCCTCCCAACAGAAGCACCTGGAGAAAAGATAGCAGCCTGCTAGGAGGATTGCGGAACTACCAAGGCGCCTGGCATGGGGGCAGGGCCGAGTGAGGCTCCACCACAATGAATTCCAAGTTTTTTTGGTGTCTGCTGGTCACCAGGATCCCACTTACCAGACTGAGGCCTTGATGCCAGGAGCTGCTAGAGACCCTCGGGCAGTGACAGGGTAATAGGGCAGGAAAATTTGTGGGGCAGAAAAATTGCTCTGGGAGTTGAGGCAAGGCAGATTCCCCATCCCCAGGCTTGAGGGTTCTTGGGAAAACAGCTGGACAGGTGGATGCCCAGCCTCTGAGGGGCCCAGTTGGAAGAGGTCACCCTGCAGTGTACAGTAACCTTGACCTGAGAGCAGGAAAGCTCTTGGGCCCCTGTCACCCAGAAAGCCTTTGTGAGGACATTTGGAACCCAGCTGATGGTTGTGATGTTTCAATAGATAACATAGGTAAGAGACCTGTCAAGATTGCCCTAAGATTTGGTACCAAATTCTTTTTTTTTTTTTTTAATTTTATTTACTTCTGTATGTGTATGAATGTACTGTCTGCATGCAGGTCTGTGCACCCGCGTCGTGCAATGCCGCGGAGGTCAGAAGAGGGTGTCAGATTCCCTGGAACTGGAGTTCTCCTGGAATTGGAGCTTCAGACAGTTCTCGGCCGCCATGTGGGTGCTGGGGATCAAACCCCGGTCCTCTGTAAGAGCAGTCGGCGCTCTTAACTGCTAGGCCAACTGTCCAGCCCCCAAATTCTTAAGTTTAAATAGCCCTTCCTGCTGGGCGTGGTGGCGCACGCCTTTAATCCTAGCACTCAGGAGGCAGAGGCAGGCGGATCTTTGTGAGTTCAAGGCCAGCCTGGTCTACAGAGTGAGTTCCAGGACAGCTGGGGCTACAGGGAGACCCTGTCTGGGAAATACCAAAAAGAAAAAATAAAATAAATATAAATAAATAAATAGTCCTTCCTTGGCTGACATGCCTAATTATCTTGGTGAACATATAGTCGGTGAATATACAGGACCAGGAACATTATAATGCATGATGGGGTGAGCCCCAAGAGACGTTAGGAAGAGAAGGGCCAGCCTTTCGAGCCCCTGCCTGCCCAGGACACCTCCCCCATGGATATAGGGTTAGGTGGGGATTAAGGAAATCAAGTCTCTGAACTTTTCCTGGTAACCCAAGTGAAGGCACCCTGCCCCACACCCTCCCAACCAGGGCAGGTGCCAGAGATACCACTTGCCCACTTACTAGACCCCAGAAGCCAAGGCCACAGAGCCACCTTATCAGTGACCCTCATCTAGGCTTGATCCTGATCTCAGAGACCAAGAAAATAGGGTGTGGTATGGAGCAATTTATCAGAAGCTCCCTAGGGAATACTGCCTTTCATTTCAAGCTGTGCCAAGCACAGAAACCAGAAGAAACAATTCTCAATAAAACAAGAGCTTGGAGGAGCAATATTTCAGAAAGAGGGAGGGCTGGAAATGTGAAGTGGAGACAGCCCAGGAGCTAAGATACATCAGATCGCAGAGGACCACAAAGGGTACCCAGGGAGTTCCAGGAGACACAGGAAGAGAGAACTCATACTTCCCAGATGTCCACAGCATCACTGTCTACACCTGTCCTGCCTCAAACAGAACTCAAAGGTGTACAGGTCTAGCGCCTCCTCAAACCGCAGTCCAGGGCACCCCACCACCACCCTGGGGAGCAGAAATGCAAAATGCAAGGAAAGCTCTCCTACAAAGAAGTATCCTTTCGTTATATCTATTGTGGTCAGCCAGCTTCTTCCGGACCAGCTGGGAATACAGTCTCTGAGGAGCAAGAACGACCTTCCTGGGATTGCGATGGGAACATGAAGATGCTCGCCAGACCGCTGGTCAGGGTCTGGGCAACTTTCTTTTCTACCAGACTAGATGGAGGCTCATGCGCCCCCACTCACTAGCCTGTCCTTCTTCCCACCTCCTATTTCTAAAGTCTCAGTTATAGGGGAGGAGGACCAAGAGAGTACGCTCCAAATTAGCTAACCAGGAGGGTCCCGGGGACAGCAGTGAAGGGGTGTGTGTTGTTGGGAGGGGGTTTCCGCCTCGGTGGCCCCGCAGGGGGCGCAACCTAGGATGAGGACCACGCTCCAGAGCCGCGCCAGGTGAGCGCACAGGTGTCCCCTAGTGAGTCACAATCCACCCCGCCCCCCCACCTTGCCCCTCCTCCGCCCCCTGCCCCCGGCTAGCGCAGCCCATGGCGCAGTAGGCCCGCGCGGGCTCACCACTCTTCCTGTTGTCTCTGGCGGCGGCAGGCGGGGGCCGAGCGAGGAGCATCAGCAGCATCAGCAGCGGCCCCGCCGCCGCTCCGGTCCCGGCCCGGCCCATGACATGCGCTACCCCGCCCGCGTCCCGCGCCGCCTGCCACCGCCGCGTGGGCAGCATCCGCCGCCTCTGCGGCCGTCGCCGCCGCCTCTGCCCCGGGCTCCCATGGCTCGGCTAGACTCGCCGCCGGCGCCCGGGGCACTTCCGCCTCTGAGGCCCCGCCCCGCGGGGAGACGGTCTACCGCCCGGGTCTGGGAAGTCAGGACAAGAGATGCGCGTCACCGGGTCCAGAGGGGAGACTTGGAGCCGCTGCTCTAGGGGGTCGCGTTTGGAGGGGACACGGAATTCGCGGTCGGTCATGCAGCCTTGGACAGGCGGCACAAGCTGAGGGTCACGTGGAACGCATGGGGGTACAGGAGGCCGAGGGTCCGTGAGAGGGACGGGGCTGGGTGGGTGCCCAGGATACGAAACGGAGGTCACGCAGCGCACTGGTGAGATGCGGGGCAGAGGGGTTATGCAGGATCTAAGAAAGTATGTGAAGCAAAGGAGTCACGAATGACAGGGAGGGGGATGCGGGGCAGAGGAGGATCACACCCGACACAAGAAGAGATGAGAGGCAAAGGGATCGCGCCGGACCCGGGTGGATGAAGGGTCGGAAAGGACGTGCGAGACTCAGGTTGCGGGACAGGGGTCACGAGGGAGGAATGGGGAGGGAGTCCTGTGGGGAGGTCAAGGGAGGGAACCATGGAACGGAACCCATAGGACACAAAGGCAGAGGGGGGTCAGGCGGAAGGCATGGGGGTACGAAGAAGTTACATGGGATTCATTGGGGGACAAGATGCAGAAGAATCACACTGGACACATAGGGGACAGGACAGAGGCCACGAAAATGAAGGGCCGCCGGGCGTGGTGGCGCACGCCTTTAATCCTAGCACTTGGGAGGCAGAGGCGGGCGGATCTTTGTGAGTTCAAGGCCAGCCTGGTCTACAAAGTGAGTTCCAGGACAGCTGGGGCTACAGGGAGACCCTGTCTCAAAAAGACCAAAAAAAAAAAAAAAAGAATTATAAGAAAATGAAGGGCCATGGGTGTGGTAGGCATGAAGTGGAACCTGTCCGAGGCAGAATGTACTATTACAGTGCCCAGCAGTTCTTGTAGGACAACAGCTCCAGGAACGTGTACTAGGGTAAGAATTAAGGTCCCAAGGGTATTTGCTGCCTTTGCCTGGAAGTTCAGAACCCCGAGCTTCTACAGACCCCTGACACCGTAACCACACATTGTTGCAAGGGTATAAAAGACATTTTCATGGAAAAGGGAAGGTGGTCTTTGCACATACCGGAATTGGGTAACTGAGGTTCACATCAGTGGAGGGGATTAACTCTTCAGGATACTGAAGGGACACACGATAAACACTTTTTTTTTTAAATTTATGTGTATGAATGTACTGTTTTGCATGTAGGTCTGTGCACCCGTGTCGTGCAATGCCGCGGAGGTCAGAAGAGGGTCTCGGAATCCCCTGGAACTGGAGTTCTCCTGGAATTGGAGTTACAGACGGTTCTCAGCTGCCATGCGGGTGCTGGGGATCAAACCCGGGTCCTCTGCAAGAGCGGTCGGCGCTCTTAACCGCTAGGCCATCTCTCCAGCCCCACGATAAACACTTAAAAGATACGGGCACAAAAGGAAAACAGCCCTATAAAAGAATTTGGGAGAGTGGTGTGGAAGCTCACTGTCTTTATTTTATTTTATTTTTTTCGGTCTTTTCGAGACAGGGTCTCCCTGTAGCCCCAGCTGTCCTGGAACTCGCTCTGTAGACCAGGCTGGCCTTGAACTCACAAAGATCCGCCTGCCTCTGCCTCCCCGAGTGCTAAGATTAAAGGCATGCGCCACCACGCCCGGCTAGCACACTGTCTTTAATCTCAGCACTTGGGAAGTAGAGGCAAGTGGATCTCCCTGGCCAGCCTGGTCTACATGGTGAGTTCCAGGCTAGCTAAGGTTACAGGGAGACCCTGTCTCAAAAAAGAAAAAGAAAAATGGGGCTGGAGAGATGGCTCAGCGGTTAAGTGCAGTGGCTGCTCTTAGGGGACCTTCAGTTCTCAGCACCCACATGGTAACTAATGACAGTTGGTAACTCCAGTTCCAGGGGATCCTTCGCCTTCTTCCCACCTCGGGCATTGCATAACATGGTGCACTTACACATATGGAAGCAAAACACTCATACACATAAAATAAAAATAAAAAAGTATATGTGTGGGGAAACAATCATGAGTGAGAGAAGGGTTTTCTAGAAGAAAAAAAAAAAAAACTGAGGCTATAGAGGCAAGAAACAGAAGTAAAAAGAATTATCCAGGCAAGGAGTTTTTTGCAACTCACCACAAAGGGCAGTCCTGTAATAGCAAACAGCCGGGCGTGGTTGTGCACGCCTTTAATCCTAGCACTTGGGAGGCAGAGGCAGGCGGATGTTTGTGAGTTCAAGGCCAGCCTGGTCTACAGAGCAAGTTCCAGGACAGCTGGGGCTACAGGGAGACCCTGTCTCGAAAAGACCAAAACAAAAAAAATAGCAAATAAAGCCGGATGAGGTGACTTTTTCCTGTAATTCCAGCTCTGGCAAGGTTAGGGTAAGAGGATTGCCACTTTTTCCTGTAATTCCAACTCTGACAAGGCTAGGGTAAGAGGATTGCCACTTTTCCTGTAATTCCAGCTCTGGCAAGGCTAGGGTAAGAGGATTGCCATTTACTTGAGGCCAACTTCAAGATAAAGAGAATAGTGAAGAGAGCTAGCTCCCTACAAATCAGTATTACCAACCTTCTCATAGAGTGATAAAGATCAGCCAGACATATGGTGCTCGCCTTTAATCCCAGCACTCAGGAGGCAGAGGCAGGCAAGCTGATCTATGTGCTGAGTTCCAGGACAGCTGGGGCTACAGGGAGACCCTGTCCCAAACAAAAATAAGTTGCTACTGGAGTCCAAAGAAATTACATAAATGTCAGGAACAGGACAGCCTCCCAGATTAGAGAAACACAAATGAGTAGTGAGGGAGGTTGTTTTTTATTCTTATGCCAAACAAAAGATCAAAAAGCTTGATTGGGGGAGACAAGGCCCATTGACACTGGAGATTAAGAATGCCATTAAAACCGGGGTGTGGTGGTGCATGCCTTTAATCTCAGCACTCTGGAGGCAGAGGCAGGTGGATCTCTGTGAGTTCAAGGCCAACCTGGTCCACAGAGCAAGCTCCAGGCCAGCTGGGACTAAAGGGAGACGCTGTCTCAAAAAGACCAAAAAAAAAAAAAAAATGCCACTAGGAATCCTCTTGGGTCTCCAAAAATAGCCAGAATCTCAGAATCTGTAGCCTGACCCTATAATTCCTCATGTTTGTCCTGCCCCTGCGTTCAGCAAAGTGTAAGAGTGCAGGTGCCCACTGTTATTCAGGTACATGCTTCCATATTAGTCACTAGGTGACTCTATATGCAGTAACCTGCAGTGTCTCTAGGAATTCAAATACCACCATCCACATCTGGTGGCTCATAACTGCCTGTAACTCTGGCTCCAAGAGATCTGATATTCTCATCTGTCCTCCAGTGCTTATAAGCACACAAACACAAATGTGCACATAAACTTTGTGAGTTCAAGGCCAGCCTGATCTACATAGCAAATTCCAGGTCACCTGGGGCTACAAGGAGACCCTGTCTCAAAAAAAAGACCAAAAAAAAAATTTTTTTTTTCAAAAAATGTTCATGGCTGTGATTCAAAGATATGGAATGTCACTGGAAAGACTTGGCACCTGACAAGACTGCTGGACCCTGGGGGAGGAGAAACAGGTGGCTTAGGATAGAAGACCAGACCATACCAGTTTGTGCCTTTTGAATGTTTTATTAGTAGGGGGAAGGGAGAGCTGAGCCTGCTAGCAGCAAGCCAATGAAGGTGGAAAGGGCAGGTGGAGGGTGTTGGCCCAGGAGGAAGGAAGCACTGGCAAAAGGTTAGCCTTGGTAGCCCAGAAATCCAGGCTGCCCCAGCTGCAGGGGGCTCCCTGGCAGCAATTAATTTAAAGGGACAGAGATCAGATTTGGGACTTTTGCTGAACCGTTTTTAGTATTGTACATTGCTCTTCACCCACCGAAATAACCCAGAGTCCTTTGGAGCAGCAGGTATGGTCAGTACTGGGTATTGTTCTATTGGCTCTCCCAAACTGGTCTCAAAGCCCCACTTCTGATCCTTCCAGAAAGCCCCCCCTGAATGTGTCACTGTCAGGATTTCTGTGCCTTACTAGGTGGAAAACAGGTTGTAGGACTCCCTCCAGTGCCCAAGTAGAGCTAGAGAGCTTGTTGTTGGGCAAACAGTGCTGTACCGAAGTCTAAGGGCCTCTGCTAAGTAACAACTAATAGAAGGAACTATACTAGGAACGGTGGTTCTATTTCACTTAGGGTTAGGGAACCACAAATGAAAAGGGGGGAGTACTTGCTCATGCTGCCCTCTTAAGTCAACAGATACTGCAGTTTACTATCACCACCTTGGAACCTGATTTTTAGGGCAAAAGCCCTGGCACGAGCAACCCCAGCAGGCTAGACTTGGCCACCTATTCCAATATATCAGTCAAAAAGATGAGAAATAGGCTGGGTATGGTGGCATACACCTTTGATCCCAGCATGCAGGAGGCAGAGGCAGTCAGATCTTGGTAAGTTCAAGGCCAGCCTGGTCTACATAGTGAGTTCCAGGACAGCTGAGGGCATAGAGAGACCCCATCTTGAAATGACAAAAAAAAAAAAAAACAAGGAATATCTAGGTATGGTTAGTGCACTTAATCCCAGCACTCAGGAGGCAGAGGCAGGCAGATATCTGTAGTTCACAACTGTAAGAGACATTAAATATTAGTCTTTTCTTTCAAATCCTGGAAAAAAACTGTTTTTGTCGTGACCTGATGCTGCCTCTTTCCCGAAAGACTGGCCGGCTAAGTTTACCACAATATCCACCATCCCGGTTGGCTCATACTGCCCTGTAACCCTGGCTCCAAGAGATCTGATACTCTCATCTGGCCTCCTCCAGTAAACATGACTACACAAACACAAATGTATACATAAATGAAAATGAAAAATCTTTCATTACAGGGTTTGAAGGCCAGAGAAAGGCAAATAGAAAGTGCTGGCCAAGGAGAAAGGAGGCACTAGCCAAAGGAGATCCTTTGTTGCCTTGCATTTCTGGATGAACGACCTTTGACAAATTATCCTGTAAGACTTGTTTATGAACAACAACAAAAAGACTTGTTTATGAAAAGGCCCTGATGCATTCAACCAGAACCTGATGGCCTGGGGCGGAGGAGCCCTTTTCCCCCCTCTTTGACCAATCCTAGTCCTCCTTTGCTGAAACTAGTCAGCTAAAAAAGACTCTGAGGTCAAACCCTAGCCAATGGAGAAAAGATACAATACTCTTGCCTTAGGGATAAAAACCTATCAAACTTCCAGTTGGGTGCACTTTCTAGATCTGAATGGCCATACAATACACCCTTTTGCAAAAGTAAAAGCTGCCTTGCCAAGTTACTTTCCTTTGTCCATGTGTTCTTTTTTTTTTTTTTTTGTCTTTTTTGAGACAGGGTCCAGCTGTCTGGAACTCACTCTGTTAGACCACCGGCTGGCATTGAATACCTCACAAACGATCCATCCTGCCTATGCCTCTGATGTTCTTAGGAATAAGACTTGCCAAAGAGGCCTTTGGCGCTTATGTCCATATATTCTATGTGTGGTATTTCTGGGTCCTTGGACCTCAGATTTTGTTTGTAATAAAATCACCTGATAAACTCTAGCTCCAGCAGGCTGTCCCCCGGTTCAATGCCCTCTTTTTTTTTTTTTTTTTTGGTCTTTTCGAGAAAGGGTCTTCCTGTAGCCCCAGCTGTCCTGGAACTCACTCTGTAGACCAGGCTGGCCTTGAACTCACAAAGATCTGCCTGTCTCAGCCTTCTGAGTGCTAGGATTAAAGGTGTGTGCCATCACACTGGGCCTGATGGCCACTTCTGGCATCTGTACTTACACAGACACACACATACACATCATACACATAATTAAACATTAAATATGTATTTTTAAGTTGTTAATCACTGATCTGTTAATCCATATCTTATTTATTATTTTTGTATGTGTATGAATGTACTGTCTGCATGTAGGTTTGTGCACCTGTGTCGTGCAATGCTGCGGAGGTCAGAAGAGGGTGTCGGATTTCCCTGGAACTGGAGTTAAAGACGGTTCTCAGCCACCATGTGGGTGCTGGGAATCGAACCTGGGTCCTCTGTAAGAGCAGTCGGTGCTCTTAGCCAAAAATAAATAAATAAAAAGTCAGGCATGATGGCATGCCTTTAATCCTAGCACTCAGGAGGTAGAGGCAGGCAGATCTTTGTGAGTTTAGGGCCAGCCTGGTCTACAGAGTGAGTTCCAGGACAGCTGGGGCTACAGGGATGCCCTGTCTCAAAAAAGCCAAAAAAAAAAAAAAAGAGTAGTTGGTGCTCTTAACCTATAGACCATCTCTCCAGCCCCTGTTAATCCGTATCTTGAGAAAAACTGATCTGGGGCTAGGCATGGTGTCCCAGGCCTTTAATACCAGCACTCCTGAGGCAGAGGCAGGTGGATCTCTGTGAAATTGAAGCCAGCCTGGTCTACATAGTGAGTTCCAGGCCAGCTATGGCTACAGGGAGCCCTTGTCTCAAAAAGACCAAATAGAGAAATAGCAGTTAAGAGCACTAACTGCTCATGCGCAGAGGATCTGGATTGAGTGCGCAAAACCCACATGGTGGCTAACAACTGTCCTTAACTCCAGTTTCAGAGGATGTGAGACACTCTCTTCTGGCCTCCTCAGGCACTGCATGACATGGGTTCACTTACATACATGCAGGCAAAACACTAATAAACATAAAATAAATTAATTTAAAAAACAAAACAGCCAGTCCTGGAGGTACATGCCTTTAATCCCAGCACTCAAGAGGCAGAGACCAGCAGATCTCTGGGGGAGTTCAAGGCCAGGCTGGTCTACATAGTGAGTTCCAGGACAGCTGGGGTTACAGGGAGACCCTGTCTCAAAAAGACAACAAAAAACAAAAACAAGAAACAAACATCTTATTCCTACCAAACTGCTCAAAGTGCAGCCTTTCCATTACAATTGTCCTTTTCTTGAGACAGGACACCCACATCTTCAGCAGGTAGCTCTGAACAAAGAATTCCTTTCTTTTTTTAAATATTTTTTAAATTTTATTTATTTTTCTATGTGTATGAATGTACTGTCTGCATGTAGGTTTGTGCCCCCGTGTCCTGCAATGCCGCGGAAGTCAGAAGAGGGTGTCGGATTCCCCTGGAAATCGGTTCTCAGCTGCCATGTGGGTGCTGGGGATCGAACCCCGGTCCTCTGAAAGAGCAGTTGGCGCTCTTAACCGCTAGGCCATCTCTCCAGCCCAGAATTCCTTTCAATATGGACAACCTAGAAGAGGATCCAGAGAGAGTCTTCACAATGTCTGTTCTGCCTTTGAAACCTGACCGTTTCTGGAATCTCTGGTGACTATGGTTTTGGGACAATGACTCTTGGGCCTTCAGCCTTGAAGGGAATGAGATTAACAGACAGGCATTCCTTAGTGTAACCCAAAGTAAATGGTACACAAAATGAAGGCAAAAGTCCCAGGTTTTTAACCTTGTAGTTACCTCGTGGGCCCAAGTGAGGAATCACAACAACTTATAAGTGCCTCTTAGAACCTTAGCCCTGGGGCTGAAGAGATAGCCTAGCGGTTAAGAGCACCGACTGCTCTTACAGAGGACCCAGGTTCGATCCCCAGCACCCACATGGCGGCTAAGAACCGTCTGAAACTCCAATTCCAGGAGAACTCCAGTTCCAGGGGAATCCGACACCCTCTTCTGACCTCTGTGGCATTGCACGACATGGGTCCACAAACCTACATGCAGACAGTACATTCATACACATGCAAAAATAAATTAAATTAAAAAAAAAGAACCTTAGCCCTTTGAAAATGAATGTTGTGCCAGGCGTGGTGACGCATGCCTTTAATCCTAGCACTCAGGAGGCAGAGGCAGGCAGATCTTTGTGAGTTCAAGGCCAGCCTGGTCTACAGAGTGAGTTCCAGGACAGCTGGGGCTACAGGGAGACCCTGTCTCGAAAAGACAAAAAAAAAAAAAAATGAAT
>VZQC01006430.1:2831803-2884303 GCA_009823505.1 Rhizomys pruinosus
TCTCTCTCTCTCTCTCTCTCTCTCTCTCTCTCTCTCTCTCTCTCTGCAAGTTCATGTACATTTGTATAAATGTAGAGGACAGAGGAGGGTGTTGTGTGTTGTCTATCACTTCCTGAATTATTCCTTTGTGGCATGTGTCTCCCTTTCTCTGCTAGGCTGGCAGCCAGCAAGCTCCAGAGAATATTGAGGTTTTAGGCACAATATGGGATTGCTGGGTTTGTCATGGGTTGCTGGGATCTGAACTCAGGTCCTCATGGTTGCAATGCAAGCACTCTGAGCCATTTTCCCAAGCCCTATTGTTTTTTGTTGTTGTTGTTGTTTTTGTTTTAACCCAGAGATTCACCACAGATGATGCCCTACTCTGCTGCTAAATCACTGTTTAATTAAAAATCTTAGGCATAGTAGCACACTTTTTAATTTATAATTTTTTTATTTATTTCATATGTGTATGAATGTACTGTCTGCATGCAGGTTTGTGCACCCGTGTCATGCAATGCCACGGAGGTCAGAAGAGGGTGTCGGATTCCCCTGGAACTGGAGCTAAAGACAGTTTTCAGCCGCCATGTGGGTGCTGGGGATCAAACCTGGATCTTCTGCAAGAACAATCGGTGCTCTTATTTAATTTTATTTATTTCTGTATGTGTATGAATGTACCGTCTGCATGCAGGTCTGTGCACCTGTGTCGTGCAATGCCGCGGAGGTCAGAAGAGGGTGTCGGATTCCCCTGGAACTGGAGTTCTCCTGGAATTGGAGTTTCAGACAGTTCTCGGCCACCATGTGGGTGCTGGGGATCGAACCCAGGTTCTCTGTAAGAATGGTCGGTGCTCTTAACCGCTAGGCCATCTCTCCAGCCCCAGTGGCACACTTTTTAATCCCAGAACTGGGTAGCCAGGGGCAGTGGGATCTCTGTGAGATTGAGGCCATCCTGGTCTACATAGTGAGTTCTAGGCCAACTGGGGCTATAGGGAGACCCTATCTCAAGCCACCCCCCACAAAATAAAAACACCCTGGCCAGATAGGCCTGGGCCACTAAGATAAATAGCTGACCAGTGAAGCAAGTGAGTAAGCAGCCCTCCTCCTTAGTCTCTGCTTCAGCTCCTTCCTCCAGGTTCCTGTCTTGATTTCCTCCTCTCACTTCCCTCAATGATTGTGACCTGGGAGTTATAAGATGAAATAAACCCTTCCTCTCCTCATAAAACAAAACAAAACAAAATTAAATGATGGGGCTATAGAGACAGCTTAGTGGTTAAGAGCTCTTGCAAAGAACCTGGGTTTGGTTCCCAGCATCCACATGGCAGCTAACAACTGTCTATAATTACATTTCCAGAGGATCCTGTGCCCTCTTCTGGCCTCTGAGGGCATTGCATGTACATGGTGCACTATATATGTGCATGTAGGCAAAACACTCATACACATAAAATAAAAACAAAACAAGCCTGGAGAGATTGTCAGTGGTTAGTTAAAAGCACTTACCAAAGTTCTAAGCCTGGAGAGATTGTCAGCGGTTAGTTAAAAGCACTTACCGGAGTTCTATTCCCAACACACACATCAGGCAACCCACAATCTCCAGTTTCAGGGGATTGGATGCCTTCTGACTTTCATGAGTACCTGCAAGTCTGTGGTGCATATAAAGTCATATAGGTGCACATAATAAATAAATAAATAAATAAATAAATAAATAAATAAATAAATAAATATTTTTAGTAATTAAAGAAAAACAGGCCTGGAGAGATATCTCAGTGGTCTGAACACTGGTTGCTCTTGCAGAGGACCTGAGTTTGGTTCCCAGCACTCACATGGTGGCTAACAACTGTACATAACACCAGTTCCAGGGGATCTGATGTCCTCTGGGGGCATTGCACGACTCAAATGCACTTACATATATGGAGGCAATACATTCATATACATAAAATGAAAAATAATTTAAAATATTTAAAAATTGAAAACAAAAGGCAAAACAAAAATCCCAATAAGTAAGTGAATTGTCTAAAAAGTTAAAGATGTAACAGAAATGACAAGCAGTTTAACAACCACAACCAGCCAAACAGAGCCAATTGGGACTCTTGCAGGGGCTCTTTCTCTGTAAAGTATACTTAAAATATTTAACAACTTTGCAGTACAAAGATCAGTATAATCTAAACTGTATTGGCAATTACATTTTTTCTTCCCCTTTTTTCCCTGAAGTATTGGGGGTCACCACCAGGTTCCAAGGCATGCTAGTCAAGCACTCTATCATTGAGCTGCACCCTAATCTGATTTTTATTTTATTTTATTTTATTTTATTTTATTTTATTTTTTGAGACAGCGTCTCCTGTAGCCCCAGCTGGCCTGGAACTCACTATGTAGACCAGGCGGGCCTCGATCTCATAGAGATCCGCCTGCCTCTGCTTCCCAAGTGCTGGGATTAAAGGCATGCACCACATGCCCAGCTTATTTTCTTTTGATTTTTAACAGAGTTTGCTACTCAGAGTTTATCTCCAGTGCCTTAGCAGCAGACCAGCTCAGGCGAGCAGGGCTGACTGGGCGGGCTAAAGCTTGGCACCGCCCTCTGCCTGCCTGGAAAGCTAGTTGCTTTTCAGGCCCCGCCAGCTAGCGCAATGGGCTGCTTCTTCGGGTGTACAGCGATGCGTGCGTTGTTGTACCGGCCATGCATCCCAGGCCTGTGCCTGCTCATGCGCCCCAGTTCGGGTGAGTCCGGCGCCTGCGGGGAGGTGGGTGGAGGGTGGCCGCGCGGCCTTTGTTTGCGCACGTGCCGCAGCAGAAGCGGCCGGGACCAGGAAGGCTGGAGTTCGGCCTTGAAGACCTTGCAGGCGCATCTCCCAAGCTTTCCAGATCTGGGAAAACTAGGGCTTCAGAGTAGGAGGAAGTCAGAGTTCAGGCGGGAAGACCAGCAGACCTGTGGCTTCTAAGGGTGAGGGATATGTTCTTTCCACGGAGCCGCTAACGCAAGGGCTGAAAGCCAGTCTTGGGGCTGGAGAGATGGCCTAGCGGTTAAGAGCTCTGACTGCTCTTGCAGAGGACCCGGGTTCGATTCCCAGCACCCACATGACAGCTCAGAACCGTCTTTAACTCCAGTTCCATCTGACCTCCGCGGCATTGCGCGACACGGGTGCACAAACCTGCATGCAGACAGTACATTCATACACATAAAAAATAAATAAGTAAAAAAGAAAGCCAGTCTTGGCCAGACCCTGGACAGCAGGTCTAAGACAACCCGGCCAATTCTGCCTGGGGTCCTGGCCCTTGCTACCCACCAATTTTTTGTTTATTTGTCCTCCCCCCCCCCCAAGAGAGTCAAGTACCCTAGTTCCTTCCATGCGCCCTGGAGAGTGAACAAGTCAGGCCCAGACCAGGGGAACAAGCAAGTTAAGGAGACTTTTTTCCATAGGCTTCATTCAGACCATTGGGATGTAGTGGGCACCCGTGGTAGTTAATTTTTCCTCCTGAGAGATGGTGGTGAGTTCTCCTGCCTAGACGCTCACTCGGTGTTTCTCCTAACATTGGTACACTTTTTTTTTTTTTTTTTTTTTTTTTTTTTTTTTTTTTTTTTTTTTTTTTTTTTTGGTCTTTTCGAGACAGGGTCTCTCTGTAGCCCCAGCTGTCCTGGAACTCACTCTGTAGACCATACTGGCCTTGAACTCACAAAGATCCTCCTGCTTCTGCCTCCCAAGTGCTAGGATTAAAGGCATGCGCCACCATGCCTGCAACATTGGTACACTTTTGTGGGACATCCTGGGACAAGGGTCCTCTCGAAAGTAGTATTTGACCTTGGAGGAGATGCTTATTGCCCTGGGAGTGGCCTGGGGTTGCAGGAACAAGAGGAACAACTGGAGACTTCCTGACAGTTTTCGCTTTGGGGGCAGCCTGAACCCCCTGGCAGCTGAGTTCCTGTCTGGCCATGTGGATCATCTCCTTTCTTCTCAAGCCTTTGTCTTCATCTACTTAGGCCACCTGGGAGTGATGAACTAACTCTCCCTGGTTTCCCTTCATTCCTCCACAGAGGATGAACTCCAGGTTCTAGAGTGGTCCATCTGCAGTTCACACAATGTACCCTGGAGGAGAGGAGTCATGTTGGGTTGGAGTCAAACTTTCTTTCCAGTGAGGCATCACCAGGTCTGGTAGTCACTGAGCTCCACCAGGCCTCTGAGCTCTCTAAGTGCCTTTCCAGGGGAAGCCAGCTCCACTATGGGCAGCTTCTTCCACTTCCTGGGCAGCTCTTGTTTGTATTTGCTCTCCCAGAACACCCTGAAGCCCTAGGTCTAAACTCTGTCAGGGGGAACCAAGTGGGAGAGACTTGAAAAGGTGAGGCAGCAGCATCCCTGACCCCTCCTCTTTTAAAGGAGGGCACACCTGGCCCCAGGAGCGGACCCTGGTTGCCGTGAAGCCGGATGGGGTGCAGCGGAGGCTGGTGGGGACTGTGATCCAGCGCTTTGAGAGGCGGGGCTTCAAGCTGGTGGGGATGAAGATGCTGCAGGTATCAGAGCCCTTTGCCTGTGGTGTCCCCAGGGGGAGTCTCCTAGCATGGGTAGTTGCAAGGGTAGGGAGGCACCCCTTCTGGGAGCTAGCTTATGTAGGTGTCTGCAAGGTGCCTAAAGTCAGGACATCAGTTGGGGGTTCATTCTCATCCTTCCCCCCTAATGGCACGCAGGCACCAGAGAGAATCCTTGCTGAACACTACCAGGACCTACAGAGGAAGCCGTTCTACCCAGCCCTTATCAGCTACATGAGCTCTGGGCCTGTGGTGGCCATGGTATAGCAGGGCAGGGGCAGTGGAAGGGGTGTGAGGGTGTGTCTTCCCCCAAGCAAAGGGAAGTGCTTGGATTCTTGGATTGAGCCCAGGACCCCTTGGTGCCCCCCAACCCCACCCCACTTCTCTCCAACCTTCACCTCTGTGCTGCAGGTCTGGGAAGGGTGCAATGTGGTTCATGTCTCCAGGGCCATGATAGGACACACTGACTCAACCAAAGCAGCCCCCGGGACCATCAGGGGAGACTTCAGTGTTCATATCAGCAGGTATGGGGCACTGATACCCTTTGTCTCCCAATGTAGAGTGAAGAGAGGGTTAAGGATGGCAGCCTGCAGATCTGGGTCTCTTCCTGGGCTCAAAGTGAAGCCAAAAGAGACTTTCGATAGTGGGATGTTTGCTAGAAGAGCTTTTATTTTATTTATTTACTTTTTTGAGACAAGGTCTCATATAGCCCAGGCTGGCCTTGAAGTCATCATGTAGTTTAGGCAGGCCTTGAACTCCTGATCCTCCTGCTTCTACCTCATAACTGTTGAGATTACAGTGTACCATCATGCCTATCTAGGACCCCCGCCATGGCTCTTTAACATACATAAGAGACATAACATGCTATCTTTGTACACAACCCTGCCAGACATCCTGAGGTTCTGATAACTAGTAGGGAAAGGCAGTTTCTGGGGTCTGGGCTGGCCCCTGAGGTGTTAAGAAGCTGAGGCCAGGCTGAATGTAAATTTGTAGCTCCTGTTACCCACCCCCCTTCCTTCCTCTCCTCATTTTTTTTTCAGACAGGGTCCCATGTAATCCAAGCTGACTTCAAACTCATTATATACCTGAGGAAGACCTAAAGCCACATGCCACTACACTCCATTTCTGAGGTGCTGGGGATCAAATTCAGGGCTTTGTGCATGGTAGGCATGCACTTTATCAACTGAGCTACATCTTCAGTCCCAGTCTTCCTTTTTTTTAGACAGTGTCCCTCTATAACCCAGAGTATAACCTTCGTTTGCTACTTGTCCCTCTATGACCCAGAGTAGCCTTGAACCCAAGGCAGTCTCCCTGCCTCAGCTTTTCCCCAATGCTGAGATTACACATGTTCAGCACCACATCCAGCTGTTATTACTTTTTTTTTCCCCGTGGTGGTGCACAGCTCCAATCCTTAACACACAGCAGGCAGAGGCAGATGGACCCCCACGAGTTGGAAGCCAGCCTGGCCCACGTAGCAAGTTCCAAGTTTCAGGCCAACCAGGGCCACATAGTGAGACCCTGTATTAAAAAAAAAAAAAAAAAAAAAAAAAAAAAAAAGGCAGGTCCCAGCACCCATATGGTAACTCCACTTCCAAGGGATCCAAAGGCCTGCTCTAACCTCCACCCTCATTGCACAACACAGGTGCTCCTATGTACATGCAGGCGACATACTCATACTGTTATTACTTTTTCTTCTGCACAATCACCTGTTCCTTTAGGCAGAGGGCAGCTGGCTAGAGGCAGATTATCCATGGGACTCCTCGCAATGAGGCCCAGGTTTCATCCTTTCATTTGTCACAGGAACATCATCCATGCTAGTGACTCCGTGGAGGGGGCCCAGAGGGAGATCCAGCTGTGGTTCCAGAGCAGTGAGCTGGTGAACTGGGCAGATGGTGGCCACCACAGCAGCTGCTACCCAGCCTGAGGGTTCAAACTGCCCTTTGTACTCCAGGATCCACCTAAGACCAACTACCTCTGTCAACAAGGACTTCAAGCCCACACCCTCCTCATCTCCCAAAGCACTTCCTGTCCACCTTTTGCTCCACTCCAGCTCAGGGGAGTTTGAGCCAAAACTTCATGTGCCTTTTGTATTCTAAGCCAGCACAAGATTGGATCGTATTTTTCTGTATATCAAAGTGCCTGACAACTTTGGGACACTATCAAAAGTGACTTTTCTTGCCCCAAGGAGAGACATTAAAATCCTCTGCTTAGAATGGGAATGGTGTATTTATCATTGCTTCTGCTATCTTTCCTGGAGACATAAACAAAATGCCTGTTCACTTCAGGGCACCAACAAACAGATGAGAGTAACAGTCCCATCCAATCCCAGCTTGGTGAACCAGACAATTTATTGGCTTTACTTACAGGAGTATGGATGAGGGGTTACTTAAAGGAGCATGAGCACCCCCCCCAAAAAAAAGCTGCAATGCTGAAAAGTCCCATCTCAGCATGGGTGATAACCTCATGGAAACTGTATGATGAACCCCTACTTTCAGTTAACCTTCTTCCTCCTCTATAGTATACCCCCAAGACCCCTGTGACTCTCTTCTCTCCCTTATTTAACTGCTATGACTATAAGGCCAAAGCATCCTATAGGTCACCACAGTAATATCTGCTCCATGATTTCCCAGTGGTCCTGTTAATTGCTTTTCCCCAGGCTTCTGATGATGCTTTTTTTTTTATAATGCTGTGAACAGTAGAATTGAAACCTATAACTTTGCTCCCCTAGGAGAGAGAATTCCTTTCATTTTAATAAATGTATGAACAAGACAAGAGTCCATCCAGGGTCAGGTCTGAAACCTGAGCTCCTTTCCAACCCCTGCCTGGCTGATTGAAAGAGTAACAGGAAGTGACAGGTGGGGCCTGAGACCTTTCCAAGGCACAGTGAGTTTGTGGATGGGGTGCCAGCCCATGTGCATGTTGTGTGCCAGGTTTCCAGAGGTCGGAAACCTCTGGAAAGAGGGGGCTTGGTCCTTAAACATCAGGGGCTACTCTTACCCCTCCCTCGGTGCAACCCAGACAACACAGAGCTTGTCCATGACGGTGTTTGCTACTTAGAATCCATGTATTTTCATGTTGATACACGCAGTTTATATCTCACTTCTGGCCCTCAAATAGCTGACACTTCATGATGCTGTTGAGGCCAATTTTGCAGTCACTCTTTGACATCTGCCTGATGAAACCCAGTCCTGGGTTCTCGGAACTGGGATGAAGTGCCATGATCCTTTCAGGCCCGTGACTCTGGGACTTGCACCCAGTCTAGCAAAGCGCACAGGAGAGCTTGGCTTAGCAGGCTCTCCATTATCTCTGTGCACAGAGAGAGTATGTCTCAGGCAGGGCCGTGCTCATCCAGTGTCCCAGATTCCACAGCTAAGCCTGGCCTTGGGCATGGACTAGGAGTATCCGCCACAGAGTCTGACGACAGCACTGACATCCAGCTTGGAAAGGGCACTGCGCCTGCGTCTGTTTGCACCCATTGGCATTCCCAGCAGGCCCTGCGCCACAGTAGGCGGGGCCTCCCTAAGGGGTACTAGTGGGCAGACGCAATAGGGGCGCGGGGCATTGCCTGAGGTGGTGTGACCTGGAGGTGTGCAGGGCTAGCCTAGGGGGCGGGGCGTCACAGCCCGACTCCTGTCCTGGATCTTTCTGGGCGGGACCAGGAGCTGTGCGCTGGTTCCCTGGTAGTTCAGCTTCTTTCTGTCCTCTCCAGTCCCGACCAGCTCACAGCGTCAGCGTCATGACCCAGCAGCCCCCCGACGTTGATGAGGATGACTGTCTTCCTGAATACCGTCACCTCTTCTGCCCGGACCTTCTCCAGTGAGCTAAAGCAGGGAACCCGGGAGTGATCAGGGTCCGGGGTCAGAGGGGACAAATGGTACCGGATTCTGGGCTACAGAATGTGACAACCCAGAGGACCGGTACTCCAGGATCCCACTCCTGGGTGACCCTAGACCTGAAGTTTCTTAACGTCCTGGAAGAATGAAATAAGGGCCTGCAGGAGAAAGCGTGATTGTTTTGAAAACGTCTCACTTTCGTTTTCTGCACAGAGAATTTTTTTTTTTTTGGTCTTTTCGAGACAGGGTCTCCCTGTAGCCCCAGCTGTCCTGGAACTCACTCTGTAGACCAGACTGGCCTTGAACTTACAAAGATCCGCCTGCCTCTGCCTCCCAAGTGCTAGGATTAAAGGTGTGCGCCACCACACCCGGCTTTTTTTTTTTTTAGAGAATTTTTTTTAAATATTTTATTTATTTATGTGTACGAATGTACTGTCTGCATGTAGGTCTGTGCACCCGTGTCGTGCAATGCCGTGGAGGTCAGAAGAGGGTGTTGGATTCCCCTGGAACTGGAGTTCTCCTGGAATTGGAGTTTCAGACGGTTTTCGGCAGCCATGTGGGTGCTGGGGATCGAACCCGGGTCCTCTGTAAGAGCAGTCGGCACTCTTAACCGCTAGGCCATCTCTCCAGACCTCTGCACAGAGAATTTTAGGTCCTCTGCACAGAGAATTTTAGGTTACCTATTTCCCCCCCTGAAGATTCAGAAAAACCTAAAAACAAAAGACTTTTACGTGTAGTTTTCTTTCTGGGGATGTATGTCTAGCATACCCAAGGGCTTGGGTTCCATCCTCCACAGGACTGTATTTTCTTACACAGTCACGCTGGTTCTGAGTTCATGGTGCCAAAGTCCTCCATGATCCGCTTATCTACTGTCCCTCTACCCCCGTTTAGTTAACAGTGATTTATTTATTCATTGAGAAAGAGTCTCTTGTAGCCTAGGCTGTCCTGAAACTTATGTAGCCCATGCTGGCGTTGAATTCTTGATTCTTCTACCTCTTACCTTCCAAGTGCTGGAATTATAGGCCCACCAGTCATGATATTTTACAATAGACTATTCTCCTTTTTCCAAGGGACAAAGTGGCCTTTATCACAGGTGGTGGCTCTGGGATTGGCTTCCGGATTGCTGAGATTTTCATGAGGTACACAGTACTCTGGGACTCTCCTTGCCCCATGCTTCGCCTTGCCTGGACCCTGCTGGATCTTGGAGGACAAGTTGAATGTTGCCCTGGGTGTGAGAAGAGGGGAGGGGGAAGCAAGATCTCTCCCTCCTAGAGGTCAGTGAGACTGCTTGACTCTGGCCTCAGAGTCTTATGGTGGTGTTGTTACAGTGGAGAACACGGTCTCTAGGGACCTTCATGCTAGGGTCAGTAACTTGTTACCCAAACTGGTAGAGGCTAGGAATTAGGCTGAAGTAGAGGCAGAAGACCCCTTCTCCGGGTCTCCCTTTTCACACCATGAAGTGAATCCCATGGAAAGAGACTGTGGGACAGCCGGGCGTGGTGGTGCACGCCTTTAATCCTAGCACTCGGGAGGCAGAGGCAAGGCGGATCTTTGTGAGTTCAAGGCCAGCCTGGTCTACAGAGTGAGTTCCAGGACAGCTGGGACTATAGGGAGACCCTGTCTCGAAAACACCAAAAAAAAAAAAGAGACTGTGGGACGCATGGCTCCAGGTGGGCTCTTATTTGGAGCTGGGATTTTTTTTTTGTTTTGTTTTTTTTTTTTGGTCTTTTCGAGACAGAGTCTCCCTGTTGCCCCAGCTGTCCTGGAACTCACTCTGTAGACCAGGCTGGCCTTGAACTCACAAAGATCCACCTGCCTCTGCCTCCTGAGTGCTAGGATCAAAGGCGTGCGCCACCACGCCCGGCTTGGAGCTGGGGTTTTATGCAATTTATTTCTCAGTAAAACAAGATTATGTGTGCTCAGGGTCCATCTGAAGATTAGATAAGATATGATAGCTCCTCTAGAACCTCTGAGGCTCTGTGCCTCAAATTGGGTTATCTGTCCCTCACTCCAATGCCTTAGCAGGCCTTGCACAAATCTGGTCTTGGCATCAGTAGCCCACCACAGACTCTCTGCCATGTACATGGTATTTAGTACAGAATAACCATGCCAGGGAGATCTAGCCCAGAAACCTATGAGTGGACAACCATAGTATCCCAAGATCCTGCATCAGTCCCTGTGCCCTCTGCCTTAGTTCCTACCTCAGCCTAAACAACTCTTGGAGGAGTTCCTTGTAAAGTTCCTGGTAGGAACCTACTTGAGTGTGCCCCTCATACCTGCCTTCTCAGGCCTGCTGTCTGGTTTTGTAGGCATGGCTGCCATACTGTCATCGCCAGCAGGAGCCTGCCAAGATTATCCTTGGTGAGAAGGAAGCTGTGGGAGTCCTTCAACTGGGCAGGGAGGGTTTTGAGGCTCAGGGGATGGAAACACCAAAACCTATTCTCTCTTGCATACAGGGACTCAGTAGAGGTAGCCTCCCAGAGAGCCCTGGACTTTTTAGAAGTCTGGCTCTTGGGTCATGTTGGGAGGTAAAATGGGCCCAGGTTTGCTCAGTGGGCTCACCAACATTATGAAGATTACTATCCCACCTATCTGGGTCCAGAGACCATGGCTCAGAGGGTAACACCAAAGGTGGGATCTGGAACAGGAGACAGGGAACAGGTTGTAGAGAGTTCAGGAAGTCTTACCAGCATTCACCAGGGGTCATGGGCCAAGTAGTGCCTATTTGTAGGCTGAGACTCCCCTGATGGGGCGCAGCTGCAAACATGGGATCCTGATACATCATTTACCTCAAGTTCTGAAGGCTATCGGCCCATGTCTCTTCCTCTCTGTTGTCTGTCTAGGCTGCTGAAAAGTTGGTTGCTGCTACCAGAAAGCGATGCCTTCCTCTATGTATGGATGTTCGAGTTCCTGCAGCTGTCATGACTGCTGTGGATCAGGCATTGAGGGAGTTTGGCAAAATTGACATCCTGATTAACTGTAAGTCAGCACTGGGTGAGGCCATTTACTAGGTTGGTAGTACTACTTAGAAGCTCCAGAACTGTAGTCCTGGGGCAGGGACGCACCAGAGAGCCTAGCTGATGGTCCCAACCCAGCTAGACCTTGCCATGTGCCAGAGGCAAGACCTAGGTTCCAGGCTCTGACTTGACCCATCTTTGCTTTTTCTAGATGGTGAGTCAGCAAAGGCTTAGCTAGACTGGGGGCCCAGTAAACATAACTGAGTTACAATTCAGGGGTTTCCCTGTGTCCTGAAATTCCCACTTAAAAAACGTGGGCTGGGGGGCTGGAGAGATGGCCTAGCGGTTAAGAGCACTGACCGCTCTTACAGAGGACCTGGTTCAATCCCCAGCACCCACATGGCGGCCAAGAACCGTCTGAAACTCCAATTCTAGGAGAACTTCAGTTCCAGGGGAATCCGACACCCTCTTCTGACCTCCGTAGCATTGCACAACACAGGTGCACAAACCTGCATGCAGACAGTACATTCATACACATAAGAAATAAAAAAAAAAAAAAAAAAGAACCCGCCCGACGGTGGGTGGGTGACTGGAGAGATGTCCTAGTGTTAAGAGCGCCAACTGCTCTGCAGAGGACCCGGGTTCCATCCCCACAACCCACATGGCGGCGGGAAGCTGTCTTTAACCTCTAGTTCCGGGGAATCCGATTCCCTCTTCTGACCTGCTGCGGCATTGCAACAACACAGGTGCACAGACTTGCTGAAAGACGTACATTCATGCACATAAAGAATAAAAAAAAAAAAAAAGACAAAAAAACGTGGGCTGGTAAGATGGCTCACCAGGTAAAGCCACTTTCTGCCAAGGCTGGTGGCCTGAGACTGATTCCTAGACTTAATGTAGAGAGGAGAAAACCCATTCTTGCAGGCGGTCCTCTGACCTCCGTATGTACAACCATGACATGCACTCGTGTAACAACACAAACACACAACAAAATAAAAATTGTTAAAATAAAAGATGGGGGATTATAGCTCAGTTGGTAGAGTGTTTGCCAGCATGTTATGAAGCCCTGGATTCAATCCATAGCACATGTCTTCTCAGCACATCAGAATTGAAGTCAAGCAGATCAAAAATGTTGTGGTCACCCTCAGCTAAATTTGAGACCAGAATGGGATACGTGGACTCTAACAAAACAACAACACACAAATGTAGCAGGTTGTAGCAGTATTCACTTGTAATTCCAGCCCTCTGGCGGCTAGGGAGGATTGCAAATTTAAGCCACCCTGGATGACAAAGAGGACCCTGTCATCCCAAAAAATAAACCCAGTGAATAGTGTTGACAGTGGAGCTCAGCATGCAAAAGGCCCTGGTTTCTATCATCTACCCCTGAAAAAAAGTTAATAATTTCATAAATTTAAATTTAGAGAATAATTAAGCAGATAATACATATATTTCTATATAATCTCTTCACAGTATCTGTTACTAAAATGTTGGCTTTATGGATGAACCAATAATTGATGTTATTATCATACATTAAGGTTCAGTCCTTGGGGCTGGAGAAATGGCTCAGCAGTTAAGAGCACTGACTGCTCTCAGAGCCCAAGTTAAATTCTCTCAGCACCCACATGGCGCTAAGAACCTCTTAAACCCGGGCATGGTGGTGCATCCTTATCCCAAGCAGAAGGCAGGCAGATAGATGTTCTGGGAGTTTTCCAGGCCAGCCTGGGGGCTATAGGAGACCCTGGATCAAACAACAAAAAAAAAAAAAAAAAAAAAAAAGAAGAGAAGAGGAGGAGGAGGAGGAGGAGGAGAAAAAGAAAAAGAGAAAGTTCGGTCTTTACTGAAATTCCTTTTTTTAAAAAATTTTATTTATTTTTTATGTATATAAATGTACTTCTGCATGCAGGTTTGTGCACCCATGACATGCAATGCCGCAGAGGTCAGAAGAGGGTGTCAGATTCCCCTGGAACTGGAGTTAAAGACGGTTCTCAGGCCGGGCGTGGTGGCGCACGCCTTTAATCCTAGCACTTGGGAGGTAGAGGCAGGCGGATCTTTGTGAGTTCAAGGCCAGCCTGGTCTACAGAGTGAGCTCCAGGACAGCTAGGGCTGGAGACCCTGTCTCGAAAAGACAAAAAAAAAAAAAAAAAGACGGTTCTCAGCTGCCATGTGGGTGCTGGGGATTGAACCCGGGTCCTCTGCAAGAGCAGTCCGGGTTCTTAACCACTAGGCCATGTTTCTAGCCCTGAAATTCCTTTTAAAACATCTCCTCTGGGGGCTAGAAGATGGCTCAGCAGTTAAGAGCACTGGTGTGTTTTGCCTGCAGGCATGTGCATGCGCATGTTTGTGTGCATGTGTATCTCACTTCAGAGGACCTAGGTTCAATACCCAGCACTCACATGGTGGCTAAAAATGATCCCAGTTCCAGGGGATCCAACACCTCTGACCTCTGCAAGCATTGCACGAAACAAATGCACTTATATACATGCAGGCAATTGATTCATATATATAAAATAAAAATAATTTAAAAAGTATTTAGTACTGGGTGTGGTGGAACACACCTTTAATTCCAGCATTGGGGAGACAAAGGCAGGCAAATCTCTGTGAGTTCAAGGCCAGCCTGGTCTACAAAGCGAGTTTCAGGCCACCTGAGGCTACAGGGAGACCCTCTCTCAAAAATACAAAAAAAAAATAGTATTTAAACAAATAAAATGTTTGCTAGATGAGGTAGCTCACATCTGTACTTCGAACACTTGGGCTGGTGAACCAGAAAGATTGTCACAAATTTGAGCTGAGCCTGGGGTATCTAATGAGTTTCAGGCTAGCCAGGATTATAGAGAAAAGTCTTACCCCCTCCTCCCAAAAAAGAAAGAAAAAAAAAAGGTGGAGTGGGGGCCTCCAGGATAGCTCAACAGGTTTACCCTTAGGTCGACTGAATACCCGAGTTGGCTTTCTGGACCCAGATGATAAAAAGAGAGAACAGACTCCCACAATTTTCCTCTGACTTCCAAAGGTGTGCTTTACTATGGGCAACTACATACATGTACACAAAGCACATAAATTTAAATGTAATAAAAAGGCTGGACTTGGTGCATGCCTTTAATCCCAGCACTTGGGGAGGTAGAGGGAGGCAGATCTCAGTGAGATCAAAGCCAGTCTTGTTGACATAGTAAATTTGAGGCCAGTTGGGGCTACAGAGAGACTATTAAAACACACACAAGTGGGGCTGGAGGGATGGCCTAGCGGTTAAGAGCGCCGACCGCTCTTGCAGAGGACCCGGGTTCGATCCCCAGCACCCACATGGCGGCTGAGAACCGTCTGTAACTCCAATTTCAGGAGTACTCCAGTTCCAGGGGAATCCAACACCCTCTTCTGACCTACGCGCATTGCACGACACGGGTGCACAGACCTACATGCAGACAATACATTCGTACACATAAAAAAATAAATAAAATTAAAAAAATAAAAAACACACACACACATACACTGAAGGGGGGCTGGAGAGATGGCTCAGTGGCTAAGTATACTTGCTGTTCTTGCAGAGGGCTTGGTTTGGTTCCCAGCATCCACATGGTGGCCTACAACGAACTGCCTTTACCTCCAGTTCTAGGGGATCCAATATTCTTTTCTGACTTCTACAGGCATCAGACACTCATGTGAGGAATAAATACACCCACAGATGCGCACAGGCAAAACATATACACACATAAAAATAAATTTTTTTTTAATTTTTTTAAATTTTATTTATTTTTGTATGTGTATGAATGTACTCGGAGAAGAAGAGGGTCTCGGATTCCCCTGGAACTGGAGTTCTCCTGGAATTGGAGTTACAGACGGTTCTCAGCCGCCATGTGGGTGCTGGGGATCGAACCTGGGTCCTCTGCAAGAGCAGTCAGTGCTCTTAACCGCTAGGCTATCTCTTATTTATTTTATTATTTTTTTTATAAGATCCTCCTGCCTCTGCCTCCTTCAGCAAATCCTACCGGTAGGTACCACCATTACTGGCAAAATAAATCATTTTTTAAAAAAGTTAAAAAAAACAGGGAGACCCTGGGGCTAGAGAGATGGCCTAGCGGTTAAGAGCGCTGACTGCTCTCGCAGAGGACCCGGGTTCGATCCCCAGCACCCACATGGCGACTGAGAACCATCTGTAACTCCAATTCCAGGAGAACTCCACTTCCAGGGGAATCTGACGCCCTCTTGTGACCTCCGCAGCATTGCACGACACGGGTGCACAAACCTACATGCAGACAGTACATTCATACACATAAAATAAATAAAGTTAGGGCTGGAGAGCGGTTAAGAGCCTGACTGCTCTTGCAGAGGACCGGTCGATCCCCAGCACCCACATGGCGGCTGAGAACCGTCTGAATACTCCAATTCCCAGGAGAACTCCAGTTCCAGGGGAATCCGACACCCTCTTCTGACCTCCGTGGCATTGCACGACACGGGTGCACAAACTTGCATGCAGACAGTACATTCATACACATACAGAAATATATAAAATTAATTTAAAAAATTAAAAAAAAATAAAGTTAATAAAAAAATATTAAAAACAACAACAAAAAAGCCCAGGGAGACCCTGTCTCAAAAACACCAAAAAAAAAAAAGTAAAATAAAAAACAGCTTGGCATGGTGGGCCATGAGTTTATTCACAGCGCTTGGAAGGCAGGGGTATGAGTATTTCTGTGAATTTGAGGCCAGCCTAGTCTACAAAGCAAGTTCCAGGCCAGCTAGGGCTACAGGGAGACCCTGTCTCAAAAACACCAAAAAAAGCTGGGCATTGGGCTGGAGAGATAGCCTAGCGGTTAAGAGCACTGACTGTTCTTGCAGAGGACCCAAGTTCGATCCCCAGCACCCACATGGCGGCTGAGAACCATCTGTAACTCCAATTCCAGGAGAACTCCAGTTCCAGGGGAATCCGACACCCTCTTCTGACCTCCGCCACATTGCACGACATGGGTGCACAAACCTACATGCATACAGTACATTCATACACATACAAAAATAAATAAAATTAAAAAAAAAAGCTGGGCATGGTGGCACACGCCTTTAATCCCAGCACTCGGGGGGCAGAGGCAGGCAGATCTCTGTGAGTTCAAGGCAAGCCTGGTCTACATGGAGAGCTCTAGGCTAGCTGGGACTAAAGGGAAAGCCTGTCTCAAAAAGACACACAAACAAACAAAAAAACTAGGAGCAATTCTGTCAATTCTGGAGCCTTTAGTCATTAGTGATGTACTCTGTACAGTTTCCAGAAGAGGATCTAGCTGTGGCTTTATCATAGCTCTCAGTGTTGTACCAATTATTAGTGTTCCTTGGTTTGTGCATCACCCCAATCTCTGCTTCCATTTCCATTTGGCCTCTCTTCTGTGTCTTTGTGTCTTTCTTTTTCTATTGAACCCACAACCTTGTGCATAGGCAAGTGTCCTACCCCTGAGCAACATCCCTCACTCCCCTCATCTCTTGTTGTATAAAGATATCAGTTAGTGGTCACCCTAGTTCAGCAGGATCTCAACTTGACAACAAAGACTATTTTCAAGTAAGATCATATTAACAAACACCAAAGGTTGAGGCTCCAACTTTTTTTTTTTATATTTTTATTTATTTATTTATTTACTTTTGGTCTTTTTGAGACAGGGTCTCCCTGTAGCCCCAGCTGTCCTGGAACTCGCTCTGTAGACCAGGCTGGCCTTGAACTCACAAAGTTCCCCCTGCTTCTGCCTCCCTTTATTTTTATATGTATGAGTGTACTGTCTGCATGCAGGTTGGTGCACCCGTGTCGTGCAATGCAGCGGAGGTCAGAAGAGGGTGTTGGATTCCCCTGGAACTGGAGTTAAAGACGGTTCTCAGCCACTATGTGGGTGCTGGGAATTGAACCTGGTCCTCTGCAAGAGCAGTCGGTGCTCTTAACCGCTGAGCCATCTCTCCAGCCCCAGAAGCTCCAACTTTTTTGTTTAATTTAATTATTTAATTTAATATTGTGAGATGGAATCTCATGTAGTCCAAATTGGGATCAGACTTACTGTGGGCCTGAGGATGACCTTGAACTTCCCATCCTCATGCCTCTACCTCCCAAGTCATGCTTTTTTTTTTTTTTTGTCTTTTCGAGACAGGGTCTCCTTGTAGTCCCAGCTGTCCTGGAACTCACTCTGTAGACCAGGCTGGTCTTGAACTCACAAAGATTTGCCTGCCTCTGTCTCCTGAGTGCTAGGATTAAAGGCTTGCACCACCACGCATGGCCCAAGTCATGCTTTTGACTAGGTTTTAGGATGTCAGCTTCTGGGAGGATAGTATAATTCCTGTTGTTCAAGAAGTTCTTAGCCGGGCATGGTGGCGCACACCTTTAATCCTAGCACTTGGGAGGCAGAGGCAGGGGGATCTCTGTGAGTTCCAGGCCAGCCTGGTCTACAGAGTGAGTTCCAGGACAGCCGGGTTGGCAGGGAGACATTGTCTCAAAAGGACAAAAAAAAAAAAAAAAGTTCTCCCAGTTCTTGGCCTCCTACCTTGTTCAGCTTAAAGCAGCTTGAGGGTCTCCACACTCTTACTGTCCACAGAGCACCAGGCTTCCTTCATGCTCTTGTCCATGGCTTAGCCACCTGGGGTCCTATCCTCCCAGGGCTTCAGCCCACTGGCTCTCTCCTTGCATTCTATAGGTGCAGCTGGAAACTTTCTGTGTCCTGCCAGCGCATTGTCCTTCAATGCCTTCAAGACTGTGATTGACATTGATACCATTGGCACCTTCAATGTGTCTCGTGTAGTCTATGAGAAGTTCTTCCGGGTGGGTATCCTCCTGGCAGAGGCCTTCCCTCCTCCGGCTGCCCACTCACTGTCATCTTTTATGTTGCAGGATCATGGAGGGGTGATTGTGAACATTACTGCCACCCTCAGTTTCCGGGGGCAGGTGATGCAGCTGCATGCAGGCGCTGCCAAGGCAGCTGTGGGTATGAGTGCCCCCTGTGGTCTGCCTCCCCTTGACTGTCTCTGGAGGCTGATAATCACCACATGAATCTGAGCCCAGTTGTGGACCCTGTGGAGACCTAGCCTTTACCCTCAGCCCCTGCTGGCTCCTGGGCTACCTCTGAGGCAGAACAGTTCCCTCCTATGTGCTTTTCTTCCATGCAGATGCTATGACAAGACACTTGGCTGTGGAGTGGGGTCCCCAGAATATCCGTGTCAACAGCCTGGCTCCTGGCCCAATCAGTGGTACTGAGGGGCTCCGTCGGTTGGGTAAGGAAGGCTCTTAGGGAGTGTGGAATACCCATCGAATTAACATAAGTATAGCAGGCCTTGAAAAATAGTCTTATTCCTATTTCTCAGGAAGTTTTCCAAGAGCTTGACCTTCTGCCCTGTCTAACTTGACCTAATTTGAGGGTCCCCACACTCTGAGTGCCATAGGACATCATGCTTCCTTGTACTGGTTCTATCACTGTGCTTTTCCTCTGTTCCTGCTCTGCTAGGTCTGGATAATAGTGTAGCCCATTTCAGATGTGGTTCAGGGAAATTGCTGGCTAGTAGAATAGTAGGCCCTGAGGTTTGGGAGCTTACTGGAGCCTGGCTTCCTGCTGTCCTCCAGGGGGCCCCCAGGTCAGTTTGAGCATGAAGGCTCTTTTGAGCCCAGTGCAGAGACTGGGAAACAAGACGGAGATTGCCCACAGCGTGCTGTACTTGGCCAGCCCTCTGGCTTCCTACATCTCAGGGATTGTGTTGGTGGTTGATGGCGGGAGCTGGATGACATTCCCAAATGGCATCAAGCAACTGATGGATTTTGAATCCTCCTCTGCTAAACTCTAGGTAAGTTGCTGCTCCCACTTATTGAGGTCAACAGTGACCTTGGATGCCCCTTCCTGTACCTACCTGGTTCCACTATAAAATGCATATCAGGTCTCTATAGGATCACCCCTACCCCTGACCTAGCCTGGTACATAGGAGGTACTGGCCAGTGGGGCAGGCTGTGACACTGGGTCTTTCCCAGTAACCTGGGCCCCTCCCTGTTGGAAGTATGGCCTCCAATTCATAGTCTTCCTGCCTCAACTTCACGAGTGCTAGGATTACAGGTCTACATGCTGGGGATACAACTTTTCTTTTTTTTTTTCTCTTGAGACAGGGTTTCATGTAGCCCAGGCTGTCTTCAAATATACCCTGTAACTGAGGATGATCTTGAACTTCTGATTCTCCTATGTCAACCTCTCAAGCATGCTGAGATTACAGGAGAGAACACCAGCATGCCCAGTTTATGCAGTGCTGATATCAAACCCAGAGCTTTATGCAAGTTGGGCCAGCACTCTGTCAACTGAACTATACCCCTAGCCTGAGGATACAACTTTTGACACACAAACAAAAATTTATTAAAAAGTTCTATCCAGGAAGCAGTGTTCCTCCTGGCAAGTGCCTTGCACCCCACAGTGGTTCATTGTCAAGCCAAGAATCCTGAATCTGAATTTGGAAGTCCTATCTATTTAGCTTTTCCTCTGGGGACCAAGCTACTTCCATGTTCTGCCTCCCCATAGTCCACATCCGAGTTGGGAGTGACCCAGTCATGAACCCAGACTGGTACCTGCCTATGGGAGGTTGTTAGGATTTTGTCAGAGGATGCTTTTTTTTTGTCTTTTTGAGACAGGCTCTCTCTATGCCCAGCTGTCCTGGAACTCACAATGTAGACCAAGCTAGCCTTGAACTCACAGAGATCTGCCTGCCTCTGCCTCCCAAGTGCTAGGATTAAAGGCATGCAACACCATGCCCGGTGGGCATTTTCTTTTTAAAAGTAAAATGTTTGCTATAAAATACTTATGAATTGGAATTTGCAAAAGTTTTAGAAAGAAAAAAATAAAGATTCACTGTGGTTCTGTCACTGAAGTAGGAGTTGTGTTTCCTTCTTTTCTCTCTTTCTCTCTTCAGCTTGCTTGTTTCTCAGGCCCTCATCCCATCAACACAGTCTAGTCCCTTTCCCCATAGAAGGTGATGAACATGTGGTTTCCTGATTTCTTACTTGGAGGCTGTGGATTAAAGGGAGAAATGGCTCTGTGGCTAGCCTATAGGAGGGAGCATCCTTCCCCCTCAAGCCCCTCAGCCCTGGGGTCACCAGTCTTTTCTATTTTTTTTTCTTTTCTTTTTTGGTCTTTTTGAGACAGGGTCTTCCTGTAGCTCCAGCTGTCCTGGAACTCACTATGTAGATCAGGCTGGCCTGAACTCACAGAAATCCACCTGCCTCTGCCTCCCAAGTGCTAGGATTAAAGGTGTGTGCCACCATGCCCAGCTAAGAACTTCTTGAACAACAGGAACAAGACAGGGAATTATACTACCCTCCCAGAAGTTGACATCCTAAAACCTAGTTAAAAACGCTAGGATTACAGGTATGCACCACCACGCCCAGCCACCAGTCTTTTCTTTCTTTCTTTCTTTTTTTTCTTATCTTTTTTTGAGACAGGGTCTCCCTTTAGCCCCAGCTGTCCTGGAACTCACTCTGTAGATCTCAGCGATCCGCCTGCCTCTGCCTCCCAAGTGCTAGGATTAAAAGCGTGCACCACCACGCCCAGTTTACAGACAGTTCTTAGTTGCCATGTGGGTGCTGGGAATCGAACCCCAGTCCTTTGCAAGAGCAGTTGGTGCTCTTAACCACTAGGCCATCTCTCCAGCCCTGTTTTTTGTTTTTTTCGAGACAGGGTCTCCCTGTAGCCCCAGCTGGCCTGGAACTTGCTCTGTAGACCAAGCTGGCCTCGAACTCACAGAGATCCACCTGCCTCTGCCTCCCAAGTGCTAGGATTAAAGGCAAGCGCCACCATGCCTGGCTTCACCAGTCTTTTCTTTTTAAATTTTTTTTTATTAATTTTATTTATTTCTGTATGTGTATGAATGTACTGTCTGCATGCAAGTTTGTGCACTCGTGTCGTGCAATGCCGGAGAGGTCAGAGAGGGTGTCGGATTCCCCTGGAACTGGAGTTCTCCTGGAATTGGAGTTTCTTTTCTTAACCCCCAGCTCAACACCATTGCAAGCCATGAACATATTTAGGTGTTTCTTTCTGAGGAGACAAACTTCGATGTTGCTGTCATTTTACTCCTGACCCACTGGCTTTTTGAGCTTATAGCTGTTGAGCAAGCTCCAGGAGGATGTCATTTCAATACCTGACTCAATGTTTAAGCACAAGCAGTCCCAACTGGCCCTCCCGAAAGTGCCTCCTGCCAATAGCAGCTCCGTGGCCACCATGCTGCACTTAGCCTTCTAAACAAGTCTCTTTCCTAACATTATCACAGACATGTTCACAGCACACCTGGTATCCAGCCTTGTCCAGTGTCCCTAGATAGTCCACATGAGCCTCTGTTGGGTCTTGACAAAAGGAGGCCTTGTCCTAGAGCCTGTATCTAGTGTCCAGTGTTCCAGAGCTTGGATATGTGAGAAGCTGGAGGGTATCTCTATGCAGTTAGGGCACATTCCTAGTGTTAGGCCAGGTTCAGGCCCGTGAGAGCCCATGATTGCTCAGACCCTTTCACTTACTGCCTACCTTCACATATGAGCTTTATTGGAGATACCTTCACACATGAGCCACAATGAAGATCCATCACACATGAGCTTCATTGGAGATACCTTCACACATGAACTTCATTATTGGAGATACCTTCACACATGAGCCACAATGGAGATCCATCACACATGAGCTTCATTAGAGATACCTTCACACATGAAGCTCATTGGAGATACCTTCACACATGAACTTCATTGGAGGTACTTTCACACATGAGCCACACTGGAGATACCATCACACATGAACCTCATTGGAGATACCTTTACACATGAGCCTCGTTGGAAATACCTTCACACATGAGTTTCCTTTTTTTTCCTTTATTTTTTTAACAGATTCTACAATATAAGAGCACAGTCGTTTTCAGATCACATTGATGTTGCTCAGTTTGCCATACAATTAGGTAATTAGTGCTAGCATGCACAGATGAGGGATACCATTTGTTGTTTGTTTTTCTGGGACTGTGTTACTTCACTCAGAATGATATCTTCTAGCTCCATCCATTTACCTGCAAAGTTCATGATGTCATCTTTCTTTTCTTTTCTTTTTTTTACTTTTTTTTTATTTTTTGGTCTTTTTGAGACAGGGTCTCCCTGTAGCCCCAGCTGTCCTGGAACTCACTCTGTAGACCAGGCTGTCCTGGAACTCACAAAGATCCGCCTGCCTCTGCCTCCTGAGTGCTAGGATTAAAGGCATGTGCCTTTACCACTGCATAGAACTCCATTGTGTAGATGTACCACAATCTTCTCTATCCACTCGTCAGTTGAGGGGCACTTGGGTTGGTTCCAACTCCTTGCTATTGTGAAGAGAGCTGCAATAAACATGGCAGTGCATGAGTCTCTGCGGTAAGATGAGTCTTGTGGGTACTCAGGAGTGGTATGGCTGGGTCAGGTGGCAAGTTCATTCCAAGTCTTGCAAGGATTTTCCATACTGCTTTCCATAGTGGCTGTACGAGTTTACATTCCCACGAGCACTGGATGAATGTTCCCCTTTCCCCAAAAACTCTTCAGCAATTGGTATCATTTGTTTTCTTTTTTTTTAAATTTTATTTATTTATTTATGTGTATGAATGTACTGTCTGCATGTAGGTTTGTGCACCCATGTCATGCAATGCCGGGGAGGTCAGAAGAGGTTGTCGGATTCCCCTGGAACTGGAGTTCTCCTGGAATTGGAGTTACAGACAGTTCTCAGCCACCATGTGGGTGCTGGGGATTGAACCTGGGTCCTCTGCAAGAGCAGTCGGTGCTCTTAACTGCTAGGCCATCTCTCCAGCTCCCATTTGTTTTCTTGATCATAGTCAGTCTTATTGGAGTAAGATGATATCTTAAAGTAGTTTTAATTTGCATTTCCTTAATTATTAGTGACGCCGAACACTTTATTTATTTATTTATTTATTTATTTATTTATTTATTTATTTTTGGTCTTTTCAAGACAGGGTCTCCTTGTAGCCCCAACTGTCCTGGAACTCACTCTGTAGACCAGGCTGGCCTTGAACTCACAAAGATCCACCTGCCTCTGCCTCCCAAGCCCTAGGATTAAAGGCGAGGCACCACCACACCCGGCTGCCCATCTGTTCTGGAACTTGCTATGTAGACCAGGCTGACCTCTAACTCACAGAGATCTGCCTACCTCTGCTTCCTGAGTACTGGGATTAAAGATGTGTTCTGGGCTGGAGAGATGGCCTAGCAGTTAAGAGCACCGACTGCTCTTGCAGAGGGCCCTGGTTCAGTCCCCAGCACCCACATGGTGGCTGGGAGCCCTCTTTAACTCCAGTTCCAGGGGAATCCGACGCCCTCTTCTGACCTCCGCAGCATTGCACGACACGGGTGCACAGACCTACATGAGGACAGTACATTCATACACATACAAGAATAAATAAAAATTAGGCGCTAGAGAGATGGCCTAGCGGTTAAGAGTGCCAACCGCTCTTACAGAGGACCCAGGTTCGATCCCCAGCACCCACATGGTGGCTGAGAACCGTCTGAAGCTCCAATTCCAGGAGAATTCCAGTTCCAGGGGAATCCGAGACCCTCTTCTCACCTCTGCGGTGTTGCACGACACGGGTGCACAGACTTGCATGCAGACAGTACATTCATACACATACAGAAATAAATAAAATTAATAAAAAAAAATTAAAAAAAAAAAGAATAAATAAAAAAAATGTGTTCCACCACACCTGGCATCCTGTTAATTTTCAACTCAGTTAAACATGAGTCAACAGCCTTGATTCTAATTTTCCATGAAAGCTGTTCTCGCAGTTTGGGGCCTGGCTGGGTATCCCAGAGGAGCAGCAGTGGGGGAGGTACAGTCTCCTGTCAGGGGACAAGATCCACCTCTGCAGTGTTGACAGCTGGGTTCCCAGGTTGCTGCCTCTCCCCTGCAAAATTCCATTTGCCCCTGTCAGTTCCCTTTGCCATCACATACACCCCTCATTTCCTGGAAGGAGGCAGTCCCTCACCTGCCTTTGGCCTTTGCGGGTGCAGGGGGTAGTTGGCAGGTCCAGGGAGGCCACCTGCCAAAGGGGGTTTTGCATTTTGTACTTGGCTCCACCTGCTATTTACAAGTCATGGAGGCCTAATTGTGATGCTGTGAAGTTAACCAAGGCCAGGGTATCCTTGCAATGCTTCATTGTACAAAACTACCAAAACTGAAAGGAGACATGGGCCTTAGTTGTTAGGAGGGCCGATGCTCTGCAAGAGGACCGGTTCATCCCCAGCACCCCATGTGTTGGACTTGAGAACTGTCTTTTTACTACTCAGGTTCCAGGGGAATCCTATACCCTCTTCTGACCTCTGCGGCAATTGCACACATGGGTGCATCACCTCAACTACATGACAGTATTCAATGACACATACGAAAATAAATAAAAAAATTTTAGTGGATGTGTGTGAGCGCACGTCCTTAATCCTAGCACTTTGGGAGGAGAGAGCAGGTGGGATCTTTGTGAGTTAAAAGCAGCACTGGGTCTACAAGAGTGAGTTTTCCATGGACAGCGGGGGCGACAGGGAGAACCCTTGTCTCAAAAAGACCAAAAAAAAAAACAAACAAAACAAAAAACCAAAAAACTACCAAACTGAGTCGGTTGTGTAGCTTACTCTGTAACTCAGCATTTGGGAGGCTGAGGCAAGGGGACTGCAGTGAGTTTGCAAAGCCAACCTAGGCACCGAATGAAACACAGAGGCTGGAGAGATGGCTCAGCAGCTTAGAGCACCCAGTTCAATTTCCAGCACCCCATATGGTGGCTAATAACATGTCTTTATCGCGCGTTGTTGGGTGGCTGGCTTTGGCATGTCTTTGATCCGCACGGTTTGAGGCAGAGGCTAGGTGGTATTTGAGTTTCAAGTTCAGCCTGGTCTAAGAAAAGTTGAGTTCCAGGCAGCCAGAAGCTACAGCGTGAGACCCTGGTCTTAAAAAGACCAAAAAAAAAAAAAAAACCCCAAAACAAACAAACAAAAAATTAAAAATAAATAACCACAACAAAGAAAGTCCTGGACTTTAAAAATAGTTCTTGAAGGGGATGCAAAGTAAGATGCAGGCAATCATAGGTCTTCAGGAATGCAAGAGAGCTCCAGCCTTCCTGAAAAGCAACTTCAAGGTAGTGGAATGGTAGAGAGAAGGGCCTGTGAGCCATGCATAGCAGGTCTGCAGCCACTGAAGGATGAGATGCACAGTTGAAATGGAGACATCTTCTAGCAAGAGGTCTGGTTAATAAAAGAAGCCCAGAGGCTGGAGAGATGGCTCAGCAGTTAAGAGCAGTGGCTGCTCTTACAGATGAAACCAGTTAGATTCCCAGCACCCACAACTGTCTGTAACTCCAGTTCCAGTGGATCCAATGCCCTCTTCTGACCTCCGAGGACATTGCACAATATGGGTGCATTTATATACATGCAGGCAATCTATGATAATAATAATAATAATAATAATAATAATAACAATAGAAGCCTAATGAGATGGCTCCATAGGTAAAGTGCTTGCATGCAAGCCTGATGGCCTGAGTTCAATCCTTGGAACCCATGTAAAGGTAGAAGGAGAGAACCAACTGACTTCACAAAGTTGTCCTCTGTCCTCACATGTGCACTATGACAGACACATGCCTATATACATATCATACAATAATAATAAATAAAAAATTTTGAGACAGGGTCTCACTATGTAGCCCTGGCTGACCTGAAACTCACTATGTAGATCAAGGTAGCCTCAAAATCACAGAGATCCACCTGTCTCTGCCTCCCAAGTGCTGGGATGAAAGGCGTGCACTCCCTGACCATAATAAAAAAACAAAAATTTAAAGACCTTGTCCTGGGCCCATTGGTGTAATTCCCCCATGGGAAGCAAGTTCTTTTTTTTATTTTTATTATTTTTTTATTTATTTTTGTATGGTATGAGTGTACTGTCTGCATGTAGGTTTGTGCACCCGTGTCGTGCAATGCCGCGGAGGTCAGAAGAGGGTGTCGGATTCCCCTGGAACTGGAATTCTCCTGGAATTGGAGTTACAGACGGTTCTCAGCCGCCATGTGGGTGCTGGGGATCGAATCCGGGTCCTCTGAAAGAGCAGTCGGTGCTCTTAACCGCTAGGCCATCTCTCCAGCCCCGGGAAGCAGGTTCTTTAGAGCCAGACCTTTCTGTGCACTTTCATTGCCTGCATGTGGGGGTCAGTTTGGCTCATAGAAATTAACCTTACTTTGGCTTGGTCTGTTGGCCTGCAGGCCTAAGACAGCCAAGGTATTGCCTTAGTTACAGCTGTACCCAGCTAGTGCTACTTGTCTGGTGGTGAGACTGGGAAGACAGATAAGAGAGTCAGAAGGGCCAGGTTTGTACAGCCAGGAGGATGGTGGACATTGGCCCCCACAGAAACAATCTCACTCCAGGACCTAGTTATCACTGTGACAATATTTTACATCACAGCAATTGATGAAGAACTAGCCTATCCCCATTCCTATCAACAATCTTTGAAATTTCCTTATGAAACATCTGCTGTGCACCTACATTCCCAATACCTAGGAAACTGAGTCAGAAGGATTGTAAATTTGAGGCCCGCCTAGGCTATATAATAAGACCAACTAACAGCCATGTGTGGTGGTGCATCTCTAGAGCCCTATTTTGGTTTTTTTGGTCTTTTTGAGACAGGGTCTCCCTGTAGTCCCAGCTGGCCTGGAACTCACTCTATAGACCACGCTGGCCTTGAACTCACTCATAAATATCCACCTGCCTCTGCCTCTTGAGTGCTAGGATTAAAGGCGTACGCCACCAAGCCTGGCAAAATCAAACCTGGGTCCTCTGCAAGAGCAGTCCGTGCTCTTAACCCCTGAGCCATCTCTCCAGCCCCCTTATTATTTATTTATTTTTGGTCTTTTCGAGACAGGGTCTCCCTGTACCCCCAGCTGTCCTGGAACTCACTCTGTAGACCAGGCTGGCCTTGAACTCACAAAGATCTACCTGCCTCTGCCTCCCAAGTGCTAGGATTAAAGGTGTGCACCACCATGCCCGGCTTTTATTTTTTCTTTATTTTTTTTGCAGCCCCCCTATTTTTATTTACTTATTTATTTTTAATTAAAAAAATTTTTTTTATTATTATTTATTTCTGTATGTGTATGAATGTACTGTCTGCATGCAAGTCTGTGCACCCGTGTCGTGCAATGCCATGGAGGTCAGAAGAGGGTCTCGGATTCCCCTGGAGCTGGAGCCCTCCTGGAACTGGAGCTTCAGATGGCTCTCGGCCGCCATGTGGGTGCTGGGGATCGAACCCGGGTCCTCTGCAAGAGCGGTCGGCGCTCTTAACCACTAGGCCATCTCTCCAGCCCCATTTTTATTTTTAAATTTTATTTATTTCTGTATGTGTATGAATGTACTGTCTACATGCAAGTCTGTGCACTCGTGTCGTGCAATGCCGTGGAGGTCAGAAGAGGGTGTCGGATTCCCCTGGAACTGGAGTTCTCCTGGAATTGGAGTTTCAGACGGTTCTCGGCCGCCATGTGGGTGCTGGGGATCGAACCCAGGTCCTCTGTAAGAGCAGTCGATGCTCTTAACTGCTAGGCCATCTCTCCAGCCCTATTTTTATTTATTTTTTAGGGGTGTGTGTGTGTGTGTGTGTGTGTGTGTGTGTGTTTGTATGTGTGTTTCTGTAAGTGCAGATGCCCTTGGAGTCCAGAAGAGAGCACCAGGTCCCTGGAGCTGAAGTTATTTGCATGTAAGTGCACCCATGCATGCAAGGACCACAGGAGCAAGAAGATGGCATCAGTTCCCCTGAATTGGAGTTACAGATGGTTGTTAACTGCCATGTGGATGCTGGGAACTGAACCTGGTCCTCTGCAAGACCTGAAAGTGCTCTTAACCTCTGAACCATGTCTCCAGCCCCGTAGCATATTCTTTTGCAAGAGGGAAATGTACCCTGCTTAGTCTGGAGGGATCATTACCCACCCTGGAACAGGCTTGATCTGCTCTGGTACTGTTTTACTATGAATCCCTTCTGTGATCTGATCTTCAGGCTTTAAAATCTTCCATAAGCTTCTTAGCCCAGAATTTGGCTGTCAATGTTTTCATTGAAAACTCCATCTTGGGGGCTGGAGAGATGGCCTAGAGGTTAAGAGTGCCGACTACTCTTGCAGAGGACCCAGGTTCGATCTCCAGCACCCACATGGTGGCTGAGAACCATCTTTAACTCCAGTTCCAGGGGAATCCGATGCCCTCTTCTGACCTCCGAGGCATTGCACGACACAGGTGCACAAACCTACATGCAGACAGTACATTCATACACATACAAAAATTAAATTAAAAGAAAACTCCAGCTTGACACAAATCCTGCCACATTTGCCTTCAATGAACCCAGACAAACCTCTTTCTCTGCTTTGCCTCTTTTTCACCTCCTCTGGGTTGCTCTGTCACTTTACAGACCCACTTTACATACTGGCCTTAGTAACTCAGATCTGCCAGAGGCTTTCCTACTTCATAAAGATCCTGCCCCACCAAGGGACTCAGCAAAGTCATTAACACTCTATAACAATATCAAGGTTCCCATTGAATCAAATTCTTCTTCACTCTCCTTACCACCTAGAACACTGCCATGCCACTGCCATCCACCACCCAGCTGGCCTCATTTTACATGTCTCACTACCCACCACACTGCCCATGCCACTATCCCCAGAAGGCATATCACCACATACCACACAGGGGTAGAAAGCCATGTCCAGATTTCCTCTGCAGACATTCCCCCCCATGCAGTTTGCTCCATTGTTCTCATCCTCCACGTCAAGTACAGCATCATTGCTCATCACAAACTAATCCCTGATTTTGTCATATCCTGCTAGCTACACCAAGTGTGCCAGGGATGGACTGTAGTAGGTTCAGGCCTTTAATTCCAGCACTTCAGAGACAGAGGCAGGTGGAGCTCAGGTGAGATTGAAGCCAGCCTGCTAATTTCAATAGCAAGTTTCAGGCCAGTTGGGGCTACAGAGAGATCCTGTCTCCAAAAACCAACCAATAAACAAACTAAACAAACAAACAAACTCCTTCCCTGGGGGAGATGTAAACAATGTCAACCCCCTCTTCCCAAGATCCCAATGACAAATCAAGGCACAATTCCACCAAAGTGTACTCTAGAGAAGCAGTGAGTTTACTGCTTACTTACTTACTGGGCTTACTTACAGAGTAATGGGTGAGAGGCTACTTAGAGGAGTGTGGGTGCTCCACTCAAAGCTGCATCACAGTCTTCCCCCATTATGGATGATGGCTTCCCCATAGCCCCATAAATAAGACCCCCTCCCTTAGTATTCCCCAGCCTATACATTATGCCCTTTCTTAAGGCCACGTACAAGGGCCAATTTTCCAACAAATGGGTTGGCAGGACTGGCTGGATGCTCAGGTGAAGCGCTCATGACCCTCTCCAATGTTCCTTCAATAAGGGACAGTCACCAGTCAACAAGCCCAATTTTGCAAGTGGGAACAGCTGATCTCCTAAAGATGGAGTCTATCTAGCTTGGAGGACAGTCCTGTACAGCAGCGCTCTTGCAGAAGACCTAAGTTCAGTTCCCAGCACCTATCTCGGAAGACTTCAAATCCCTGTAACTTCAGCTCCAGGGACCTGGCACTCTCTTCTGGACTCCAAGGGCATCTGCACTTACAGAAACTCACACACACACACACACACACACACACACACACACCTAAAAAATAAATAAAAAAAGGGCTGGAGAGATGGCTCAGCAATTAAAAACAATTCCTGCTCTTCCAGAGGAGATGAGAGTTCAGTTCCCAGCATCCACACTGAGCTGGGAACTCCAACTCCAGGGGTTCCAACACCCTTTTCTGGCTTCTGTGGGCACTTACACACATGTGGCATATATTCATACAGCCACACACACATATACATAATTAAAAATAAGTATTTTTTTAAAATGAAAGGGCTGGAGAGATGTCTCAGCAGTTAAGAGCACTGACTGCTCTTGCAGGGGACCTGGATTAGATTCCCAGCACTCACATGGTAGTTAACTATCTCTAACTCCAGTTCCAGGGGATCTAAGGCCCTCTTCTGATCTATTCAGGCATTGCACAACACGGGTGCAGTTACATACATGCAGGCAATACACTCATACACATAAAATAAAAATAACAAAAAATTAAATCTTAAAAATCTGCATCTAAATTGGGTGTTGTTGTACACACCTGTAATTCCTGCACCCGAGAAGCTGAAGCAGAAGAATTGGCTTGAGTTAGAGGCCAGCTTAGACTATATAGTTAATTCTAGGTCAGCCTAGGAGACAGTATGAAACCCAGACTCAAAACAAAACAAACAAACCCACCAAAAAACCCACATCAAATAAACTAATTAGGGGAGGGTATGTATACATACTTTAGAGTAATATAAAATTAAAGGGGAAAATGTGAATTCCTAAACATGCTTTGGAATTAGCATACAGTTTACTTTCAGATGTCATAATTTTGGTAGACGTGTGAAGAGCATGTATGCATATTTTGGAGCAATACAAATTGGAGGGAACAACAACAAAAGGACTGGGTCAAAGAACTGACTGAAACAGTAAACTTCAGTCCAAAACAATAAACCTCTGCATAGAAAAACTTTAAAAAGACTGAAAAGAAAGATGCAAGACATGTATGGCAAAATGCAAAATAATAATAATTGGCATTAAAAAAATAAACTAGCTGGGTGTGGTGGCCCACGCCTTTTTAATTTTTTTTTATTTTTATTTATTCTTGTATGTGTATGAATGTCTGCATGCAGGTCTGTGCACCCGTGCAATGCTGCAGAGGTCAGAAGAGGGTGTCCAATTCCCCTGGACCTGGAGTTAAAGACGGTTCTCAGCCGCCTTGTGGGTGATGGGGAATCGAACCCAGGTCCTCTGCAAGGGCAGTCAGCCCTCTTAACCACTAGGCCATCTCTCCAGCCCCGGTGGCCCATGCCTTTAATCCTAGCACTTGGGAGACAGAGGCAGGGGGATCTCTGTGAGTTCAAGGCCAGCCTGGTCTACAGAGTGAGTTCCAGGACAGCCAGAGCTACAGGGAGACCCTGTCTCAAAAAGACCAAATAAACAAACAAACAAATAAATAAACAAACTAATTAAATGGAGATCTAGCACCATACATTGTAGCAAAGTCTTCTACTTTTTTTTTTTTCTATGTGTATGAATGTACTGTCTGCATGCAGGTTTGTGCAGCCGTTAAAGGCTGAGGCTAAGAACCGCAAAAAAAGCAAAGTCTTCTAATCCTAGAACATCAGAGGCTGCAGCAGGAGAATCACAAAGACAAGCCTACATAACAAGACCTTCTCTTTACAGAAAAAACAAAAGCCAAATTCTCTGAAAGGAAAGGAAGTATAATTATCTTTGTGGTCCTGGAGATAAAATTGAAGGCCTTGGACACAGTCAACAAGTGCTCCTCCCTAGCCTTGCCCCACCCAAGAAGGGTAGATAAACTATTTGAACATAGTCAGGTTTCTGAAAAGAGCTGTAGAAGCAGATTTCAGAGCTCAAGACTCCTCAGCTTCTGCCTTCAGTGGCTCCAAAGATATAACTCCCATCTTTTGGAGCTTGGGGTGTGATTTAGTGATAGAGCCTCTGAGTTCACTTCCCTAAGACCATCCATAAAAAAGCAGAAAAATGTTCATCTTCTGAACTATTACAGCAGCCAGCACAGAGAGCTGCAAACCATCATTTGTTCTCCAGTACATCAGGAGCAGATACACTTTTTTTGTGTGTGTCTTTTTGAGACAGGGTCTCCCTATAGCCCCAGCTGTCCTGGAACTCACTCTGTAGACCAGGCTGGACTTGAACTCACAGAGATCCACCTGCCTCTGCCTCCCAAGTTCTAGGATTAAAGGCATGCGCCACCACGTGCCGGGCTGAAGATACACATTTAAATACATGGTTTTTGTTGTTTATTTGAGATAAGGCTTCAGGGTATAGCTCTGGCTGGCCTGGAACTCAATATGTAGACCAGGCTGGGCTTGAACTCACTGAGATCCCTGCCTGCCTCTGCCTCCTAAGTGCTGGGATTAAAGACATGCATCTTCATGTCCAGCTTGCATGAGGTATTTTAAATACTTTGAGAAGCCAGTCCTGTTAGCAAAATCCTGTAACCCCAGCTGAGGGAAGAGGATTGCAAGTTCAAGTTTAGTTTGGTCTTTTTGAGTCAGGGTCTCCCTGTAGCCCCAGCTGGCTTGGAACTTACTATGTAGACCAGGATGGCCTTGAACTTACACAGATCCGTCTGCCTCTACCTCCCAAGTGCTAAGATTAAAGGTGCTGTGCACCACCACACCTAGCAAAAATATGTTGATGTTGTTTTTGAATCAGAGTTTCCCTGTAGCTCCAGCTGGCTGGCAAGTTGCTGTGTAGAACAGGCTGGCCTTGAATTCACAGAGATCCACCTGCCTCTGCCTCCCAAGTGTTGGGTCAAAGTCCTGTGCTACCACGCCTGGCAAAATATTAAAAACCAAACCAAACCAAACCAAAAAAAAAAAAAAACAACATCCTATAAAGGGGTGGGTTGAAAGACTTTGGCCAAGCCTGTTTCTGTAGTGACACAAAACCAAATGTTACAAAGGTGGCATATGTACATACAACTGTGAGGGGCGGTGTCAACAACTCTTGTCATTAATGCCATGCAGGCAGAACTGGGCCAGTATGGTCTCAAGCCACAGAGCTGTCCCCTTTGCCTCCTGTAATTGGCCTTCCAGCCAAACCAGACTGAGTGCCAGAAGTCACCCCCAATTCCTGGTGATGCCTGGTATACTGATGGCAACAGCAGAGGTGCCAAGCAGAATGGGTGGCTGTGGCAATACATGTGAACATGGACAAACTATGTGACTGGAAAGAGGAGAGGAGCGTGTAGTCAGTGGGCCAAGAGCTGTGTGAATAGTTGTAACATGAGAGCCTTGGCCAGTGGTGGTCTGTGCTGACAGTTGGGCAGTATTCAAACGTCTAATCTTATGGACTGGCCCAATCATAGAGGGGAAACTGGCAGGTGATGGGATGGCCACTGTTGGGGCAACAGGTATAGAATGAAATATATAGTAAGGTACAATAGGAACTTGAGCCCCCAGTGGTCTACAATGTGGCAGCCCATTGCCTCTGAGTCCCCCAGGGAATCACTGGATTAATAAGAAGTCTGGCTGGGTGTGATGGCGCATGCCTTTAATCCTAGCACTTGGGAGGCAGAGGCAGGCGGATCTTTGTGAGTTCAAGGCCAGCCTGGTCTACAGAGTGAGTTCCAGGACAGCTGGGGCTACAGGGAGACCCTGTCTCGAAAAGACCAAAAAAAAAAAATTAAAAAAAAGAAGTCTGGCCACGGAGGGGGTCAGCATGGGATAGAAAATAATCAACACTCCTGGGATTCTGGTACAATATTCTGACATTCACCAGGTGTCCAGTCCTGTGAAGCTCGTTCCTGGTTACAGCCCCAATAGGTGGATGCTATGATAGGACTTAGGCCTAAGTCAACCTGTCCTGAAAAGACTAACGAATAGATTATATAGGGCCCCTGCCAGCCAGTGAAGGATATAGGTATGCTTTCAATTGTTTAGGCATGGCCATGGGCCCGAATGTAGGCCTTTCCCTGCAAACGAGCAACAGGTAAAGCTGCCAGCAAGGGCTTTATCCAACTCAGTGTCATATATGGGTGCCCATGGAGAATTGATAGTGATGGGACACTCATTTCATGAGCATGAATGTGCAAACCAGATGTAATGGTACTTCCACCTCTCCTATAAACCTACAGGGGCTAATCAAGACAAGAACTGGTTGCTGAAGCAACAATTAAAAGCCTTATATGTGAGTAGAAGATCCTCCTGGGAGATATAACATTGTTAAAACTCCAGTGTAAGAGGTGGGTTGCCTCCCTATAAGCTGTTGGCCAGGGAGGCCCTAGCCCCGTCCCCCAAATGATGAAGGGTATTTCCACTGACATTGGTTGCATTCTGGAACTAAATGCTAAGACCCTATTGCTGAAGACAACATATGATGTCAGTTCAGTAAAGTGATAAATAAAGCTGGCACTAAACTGGAAACTCCCCACCTGGCGGCTGGTGTTCAGAGTGCCAAAAGGAGCTAGGCAATCACTACAAGAGAACTGTCCCCAATGGTCCTGCTTAATGACAGACCCTGTATGCTGTATATTCTCAACATGCCAAACATGGTGTGCCTGCCTGTGTAAGAGTGGCACAGCCAAAGTTTCTATTTGAATTTAAGGTCCACTCCACTGGAGGGAACACATGCCTGGTAATTTAGGCCAGGCTGACCCCTGGTGGTAGGAGGGGAGTTTATAGGCCCCAGTGGAGAAGATTGCTTTATTGGATGGATGTGCAAGGTGGCTTTCAAGCATTTGTGTTTGTAGCTATAGGTTATTATTGTAGTCAGCATCCATTTGGATGTTCTTCCATTTCCTGTTTCCTTCCTTTTTATTTCTATTTTGTGGTAGGACTACTACTGTAACTCACAGATAGCTACATTGTCGATGGTGGAACAAAAGGGCATGAGGATTTGGTACCTCACTGAAGCAGGAAGAAAATAGTCAAATGTCTATGTTAACATTCTAAGGCTCAGGGACTGCCACAGTCCAGCTGTGAGGGTCCTAAAATCTGAGTGGGAAGGTAGGGGATGAAGGAAAAGAAAGACAGATACCTGGGATCAGGAGAACCTGTAGGCCGATGGCCAAGCAGGTGCTTTAGTGTAGAATTACAATGCCTTGTCTCTCTCTCTCTTTTTTTTTTTTGGTCTTTTTGAGATAGGGTCTCCCTGTAGCCCCAGCTGTCCTGGAACTCACTCTGTAGACCAGGCTGGCCTTGAATTCACAAAGATCCGCCTGCCTCTGCCTCCTGAGTGCTAGGATTTCAAAGCAGATCTTACTACAGAATTTTTACACAGAACCACAACTTCCTTTGAACTGCACAGTTTCAATAATCACACTTTCATTAATCATTGTATTTCAATCAATAGCACCCAAGCAGAACTAGTAAGAGAGAAATATGTACCTGGAGACTGAGTACCAGGAACTGTCCTGTGCAGGTTCAGTCCTGGGCCAGCCAGATTAGGCCTTGCCATATCTTGTTGGCTGTTCCCTAGGGGCTGAATTGTCTGCACCTGGCAGCTCTAAATAGTCAGTTCCCAACCTGTCCCTCTTTTTTATTTTTTTAATACAAGTTGAGTGACCTGGGCCCAGGTGCCAGGCAACTGGCTTCAGAACTGAGAGTTGTAAGACATTAAAGGGATTAAGGCTTTAAGATGCTATTACAGGGGCTGGAGAGATGGCCTAGAAGTTAAGAGCACCAACTGCTCTTGCAGAGGACCCAGGTTCAATTCCCAGCACCCACATGGTGGCTCAGAACCATCTTTAACTCCAGTTCCAGGGGAATGTGACACCTTCTTCTGACCTCCGAGACATTGCACGACATGGGTGCCCAGAACTACATGCAGACAGTACATTCCTACACATAAAAGAAATAAAATAAAAAATTTTTAAAGGGCCGGGCGTGGTGGCGCACGCCTTTAATCCTAGCACTTGGGAGGCAGAGGCAGGTGGATTTTTGTGAGTTCAAGGCCAACGTGGTCTACAATAGTGAGTTCCAGGACAGCTGGAGCTACAGAGAGACCCTGTTTCAAAAAGACCCAAAAAAAATTTAAAAAAGGATGCTATTACAGACCATTTGTTAATTCTCTAGGGGAAATAATCAACCTGAACAACACTAAGTTCAGCAATTTCTTTTCCCAATTGCATGAAATAAAAAAAAATTGTTGTGATGCCATATCTCTAGTAAGTGTTGTCTTACTTGTTCCTAGTCCCAGGCAGTCTCATTATACTGGAAGGAAGTAATACTTTAATCCTAGCACTCAGGAGGCAGAGGCAGGTGGATCTTTGTGAGTTCAAGGCCAGCCTGGTCTACAGAGTGAGTTCCAGGACAGCTGGGGCTACAGGGAGACCCTGTCTCAAAAAGACCAAAAAAAAAAAAAGAAATCTGTAGGCAAGATGACATTGAAGAGCCATCTGATGGCACATGCATGGTCTGTGCCGCATCCCCCAAGGGCAAAACCACTATCTCCAGGCCATTCTATCTAGCCTCTGTTTTCTTTCTTTTTTTTTTTTTAAATATGGAATGCTTCACGAATTTGCATGTCATCCTTGCGCAGGGGCCATGCTAATCTTCTCTGTATCGTTTCAATTTTTAGTATATGTGCTGCCGAAGCGAGCACTAGCCTCTGTTTTCCTATCAATATTTCCTTGAGTTTGTAGAATGTGAGAAGTATTGTAGACTAACTTATTGACAAAGTGAGCATTGTGGACCTGCTGTACCAGAGAAGCAGTATCAGCTATGGAACTAGACACAGCAGTGACTATGGCAAAAATATTAGCAATAAGGAGTCCAAGGAATTGGCAGGATCTGACAAGACCCTTATAGAACTCAAAAAGAACCAAAATCCCCATACCAGGGGTCAATAACTAGTACAGATACCATATCAAAAAGATGTTGTTTTACAATCAATAGCGTGGTGGCGCATGCCTTTAATCCTAGCACTTGGGAGACAGATGCAGGTGGATCTTTGTGAGTTCAAGGCCAGCCTGGTCTACACAGTGAGTTCCAGGACAGCTGGGGCTACAGGGAGACCCTGTCTTGAAAAGACCAAAAAATAAATAAATAAATAAAAATAATCAATAAGACAGGAGAGTGAGATGAGACAGCATTAATACAACTGGACAAGATACATTTGTGACAGTGGACCAGGACTCTGCCAGCTTTCCAGATAGTAACATTACAGAAGAGTTTGCACAAGCAGTGAGTTCAAGAATCATAATGAAAATTCCCATTAATTTGAACTATGTCCATGGTGTGGCGAGGAATCAGAAATCTGGTTATAACTTTCCATTTGGAACTCCTAGGACTGGAAGGGGACAAAGAGCAGTGCCACAGAGCTGGTCATAATCCGTCCTGGAAACTCACCAGGAAAGGTCAAGAAATACCTCCTTTTGACCAAGTATTAACTAGTAGAAGTGAACACGTTTCCCAACTGGGAGCTTGATGAACCAAAGGTGCAAGACTCTTAAAACAAAAAGATAATTGGCTATTTGGGGTGTATGTGACAATAGAGGTGTGTGCCAAAAGAAAGCTCAGATGGTGGATAAAATGCAGATGATCATAGAATGGACTCTTGCCTTCCTCCTGAACAACAAATCTATAAGCCTTACATCTGAGGTAAGGGGAGGCAACCTGCAAGTTCAGAAACAATACCTGCCAACTGAGATGGAACCCCTAAACAAATTGGCAGACCAGTAGAGTTGATCTCAGCAGAATGTGGCATCACACGCTCAGTGCCAGGGCCACCAAACAGGACAGTATCCTTAACAAACACAGTAATAGGCAGTTCATTCCAAGTTACAGGGTGGGCCAAAGGAGGGTCTGGAAAGAAGGCCCAATGTGTCTCCTCTTCATTAGGGGTGGAGAGAATAGCCAAAAGAGCCACAGAGGGGTGACTCCTTCCCTGCCTACAGAGTTCTCAGGTCTCCTAGTGTCAAAGAGCTTCCATCTGTCCCCAGATTGGAATGCTGGCCTCACTGGTGCTCTGGGCTGGGCTCTGGCTCCTCTTCTTCACCTTCCCCTTGATAGACAAGGTGCCAATCTTCACAAACAACTCATCTGCTGGCACCTCTTTTGGGTCTTCACATTGTCAGATAAAGCATTCAGGCATTCAGGCTGCCATTGAAGGGTCACTACCATCCTGTGGGAAGACAGCATAACGCCCTCCCCATACCAATACATATATATAATATGTATGTATATTAAGTGGATACTTGTGTTGTTCCCTTTTGAATGTGCAACTGAGATATGTGTTAAGTGTTGTCATATTTAGGTTATTAGATACTGAAGGACTAAGTTCTTCTCAAGGACATTACCACCTACTCTAAGATATAATGCTTTGCTATTGCACATGAGATACTTATAACATGTTAGGTGGAATTATGACCCTGCCATCGTTTGCAATTGACATTTAAGCAGAGGCTATTTATTGGGTATCAAGTTGACAAGGGGTGGACTTGTGATGGTTAATCCTGGGTGTCAACTTGACTGGACTAAGGAACAAATAAGAGAAAAAGGGTCTTCTGATTGGACCACCTCAACCCAGATGGCCCACCCCAAATGTGGGTGTTACCTTCTGCCGGCAGGCAGTATTTAAGGCCATGGCAGTGGGAGCTGGTCCCTTTTTCCTCCTGCGGCTTGCTTCTCTCATCTGGTGAGTTTGTCTTGCTGCTGTGATCAACCTTTCGGATCCCAGCGTGTACTGAGACTGGCAGATCTCCTGGAATCCATTCAGGCCTTCAGCACTAGACTGGGACTACTGAGACATCCAGCCTTGCGGACTGAGCAGTTCTCTGGATTCCCGGCCTCTCCAGTTCGGTGCTACTGTTGAGCTCCGTCACGTGAGCAAATCAATAAATTGTATATAGTTATATATTCATCCTGTTGTTTCTGTTTCTTTAGAGAACCCTGACTAATACAGAGACTTTGTTGACAATCACCACAAGAGCAGACTATTGGATGGGCTTGTTCACTGGTAATGTGAAACTGGAGGTATAATGCGGTAGCAGATTTATGATGGAGATCGCATGTGAGTCAATGGCCTGTTGTATTAATGGGAGAAGGACAGGTACATCCAAAGGATGGGTTAGCTGGTCTACCAAGTTATTGTCCTCTGAGAGAGGGCCAGGAAGGCCACTATGGGTTCTGATATGTTCAATGAACAATGGATGAGAATATTGGTGGAGTGTTTGCTGTACAAATAAATAATAAGTGTTCTTCAACCTCAGTCCATTTTATCAAGGTGCAGGGAGATGTCTTATAATATGAACTACTTAACAACTGTCAGAATATATATTACAACTTTCAGGAATAAGAAACAGGGCCCCTTGGGAGACAGAGGCAGGTGGATCACTGTGAGTTCAAGGCCAGCCTGGTCTACATAGTGAGTTCCAGGCCAGCTGGGACTACAGGGAAACCCTGTCTCAAAAAGACAAAAAAAGAAAAAAGAAAGAAAAGAAAGAAACAGGGCCTTGTAAACTGCATAAACTCAACATGTTGAGCAGACTTGGCCAAGAAAGTAAAAACAAACTTTTCCTTACACTTTATGACAGCAGCTATACCTGAAATAGAACCATCTATGGACATGGTAGGTCCCCTGGTGAGAGGTATGAAAACAACCACTCTAGGTAAGATGAACAAATGATGGCTGACAAATTGTAAGGGTTTATTAGAAGGGAAACCAGTAGAAAGTTGGCCTGTCAGGCGTGGTGGCGCACACCTTTAATCCTAGCACTCAGGAGGCACAGGCAGGTGGATCTCTGTGAGTTCAAGGCCAACCTGGTCTATAGAGTGAGTTCCAGGCCAGCTGGGGCTATAGGGAGACCCTGTTTCAAAAAAAAGAAATGAAAAAAGAAAGTTGGCTTTTTCTGTTTTTCTGTATCAATTGAGATGATTGTGTGATTTTTGTCTTTCATTCCATTTATGTGTTTGATGATGTTTATTGATTTTCGCATGTTGAGCCATTCCTGCATCTCTGCTATGAATCCAACTTGGTCATGGTGGATGATCTTTTTGATGTGGGGTCTGTATGCAGTTTGCAAGTATTTTGTTGAGAATTTTTGTATCTGTGTTCATTAATGAGATGGGTCTATAGTTCTCCTTTTTGGTTGTATCTTTCCCTGGTTTTGGTATTAGAGTGATGCTGGCTTCATAGAAGGAATTTGGGAGATTTCCCTCTGCTTGTATCCTTCTGAACAATTTGAGTAATAATGGTTGTCTTTTTGAAATGTTTTATAGAATTCTGCTGTGAAACCATCTGGGCCTAGGCATTTTTAGTTGGGAGGTTTTTTATTACATCTTCAATTTCTTCATATATTATGGGTCTGTTTAAGCTGTCAATCTCTTCTTGGTTAAGCTTTGGTGATTCCCAGGATTTCAGATATTCGTCCATTTTTTTCTAGGTTTTCAAACTTAGTAGAGTATAGGTTTTTGAAGTATTCCCTTATGATTGCCTGGATCTTTTCATTGTCGGTTGTGATGTTTCCCCTTTCATCACAAATTCTATTGATTTGGAGTTGCTCTTCCTTTCTTTTGGTTGACTGGGCTAGAGGTCTGTCTACCTTGTTTATTCTCTCAAAGAACCAACTTTTGGATTCATTGATTTGTATTGTTTTCTTTGTTTCTATTTCATTGATTTATGCTCTGATTTTTTTTTTTTATTTCTTCCTGTCTGTTGCGTTTAAGGTTTATTTGTTGTTGTCTCTCAAGTGTTTTTGGCTGCAGTGTTAGATCGTTCACTTGTGCTCTGTTTTTCTGATGGCACTCAGCGCTATAAACTTCCCTCTTAGGACTGCTTTTTTTTTTTTTTTTTGTCTTTTTGATACAGGGTCTCCCTGTAGCTCTAGCTGTCCTGGAACTCACTCTGTAGACCAGGCTGGCCTTGAACTCACAAAGATCTTCTGCCTGCCTCTGCCTCCCAAATGCTAGGATTAAAGGTGTGCGCCACCACGCCTGGCAGGACTGCTTTTAAAGTATCCCATAGGTTTTGTTGTGTTGTATTATCATTGTCATTCAATTCCAGGAATCCCTTTCCTTTCCCTTTCCTTTCCCTTTCCTTTCCCTTTCCCTTTCCTTTCCCTTCCTTTCCCCTTTCTTTTGTTTCTTTTTCCCTTTCCCTTTCCCCCTTTGCATTTTTGTTTTTCCTCCTTCCTCCCCTTCCTTTCCCTTATCCCTTTCCTTTCATTTTCCTTTCCCTTTCCTTTCTGCTTTCCGTCCCTTCCTTCCTTTCCCTTTTCTTCTTTCCTTCCTTTCCTCCTTTCTCCCTTTCCTTTCCTCTTTCCCATTTCTTCCCTTCTTCCCTTTCCTTCCCTTTCCCTTCCTCCTTTCCTTTCTTCCTTTCCTTTCCTTTCCCTTTCCCTCCCTTTCTCCCTCATTCTTTCCTGTCCTTTCCTTTCCTTTCCTTTCCTCCTGAACCCATTATCATTATTCAGAGAGTGTTGTGTTAGTTCCATGTGTTCTTGTAGATATTAGGGGCTGTATCCGGTGTTGATATTAACTTTAATATGCACTGTGTCCTGATAGAATGCATGAAATAATTCCAATCGTTTTGTGTATTTGTTGGGTATTCTGTGTCCCCCTATGTGAGTCAATTTTGGAGATGTTCTCTGGGGATGCTAGTTAGAAGGATTGTATTCTCTTGTGTATTGTGAAATATTCGGTAGATGTCTGTGAGTCCATTTTGCGGTGTATTATCATTAATTCATTTCAGAATTCAGTTAGTATGTCTCGTGTGAATTCCTTTGTCTGTATCCGAATCTGTCCAACGGACTGTAGTGGTTTATGAAGTCACTGTGAGTATAGCTGGGGTTAATCTTTGCCTCGATCCTGGAGAAATCATCTTTTTTTTTTTTTTTTTTTATTAATTTTATTTATTTTGTATGTGTGAGTGTACTTCGGCATGAGGTCTAGTCACCCTGTGTCGCAGATCCGTGGAGGTCAGATAGAGGTGTCAGATTCCCCTGAACTGGAGTTCTCCTGGAATTGAGTTTTAGACGCCGATTCTTCGCCTCGGGCTGCTAAATGGCCCATGTGGGTGCTTGGGATTGTAACCCGGTCCTCTGTAAGAGCAGCCGGCGCCTTATACCGCAATAGGCCACTCTCCAGACCCGAGAACATCTTTTATAAAGTTTGGGTGCACCAGAGGATTTGGTGCATATATAATTCATGGAATTGTGAAATCTCATGGTCAATAGTGTTCCTTTAATAAAGATGTTATGAGGCCGGGCGATGGTGGCACACGCCTTTATACCTAGCACTTTGGAGGACAGAGGCAGGCGGATGTGAGTTCAAGGCAAGCCTGGTCTACAGATGAGTAATCCAGGACAGTTGAGGCTACAGGAGACCCTGTTCTCGAAAAGACCAAAAATAAAATAAAAAATTAAAAAAATTAAAATTATTGGTTGGGCTGGAGGAATGGCCTAGCGGTTAATAGCACAGACCTCGTCTACGAGGACCTCGGGTTTCGATCCCCAGCAACCCACATAAGCGGCCAGAACCGTCTAAACTCCACCATTCCAGGAAACTCCAGTTTCCAGGGGAAATACTGACGCCCTCTTCTTACTTCCGTGGCATGGCCACGACATGGTTGCACACACTTGCATGCAGACAGTAACATTCAATACACTTACAGAAAAAAAAAAATGTAATTCGCTTTTGTTTTTTCTTCTTTTGGTTCTTTTACTTTGAAGTCTTTGTTGTTGGATATTAAAATAGCAACAGCCTGGGGGCTGGAGAGTTGCCTAGCGGTTAAGAGCGCCGACACGTTCTTGTAAAGGACCGGGTTTTTCGATCCGCCAGCAGTCCACATTGCGGCCGAGAAGACCGTTCTGAAACTCCATTCCAGAGAACTCCAGTTTCCAGGGGAATCCGACACCCTCTTCTGACCTCCGCGGGCATTGCACGGACACTGGAGTGCAACGACTTGCCATGCAGAATACATTCATAACATACAAAATAAATAAATGCCAGTGTGGTGGCGCATGCCTTTAAGAGCATATTATTTATTTAGTTAATAAGGCCCTGCTGTTGAAACCTATATAAACATGGGAAAGATGTATGGTAGACTGTCACTTGAGCAAGTAATAACAGATGGTCTCTGGGAATGCCAGAGAGTGTTAACCAAAGGCCACTAAACCAATAAACAAATAAGGATCTCCTTGAGTCAAGCAGACTCCTCTCAGCACCAGAAAACACACTCACCTGCCTGAAAATACTGTGCAGCAGTGGCCAGACATATGTCTGTATATCCCAAATCTAATTGGCTATTACTCTCGCCTTGAGAGAATAACCCATGGGCTGAATGCCACAACTTACATCCTCTAAGGTTAGGAGATTATTATAAAACACACAAACAAACCCTGTTCATACTATAACAGAAGAAAATTAATTGATCATGGCATTACATCCACCAAACATCTGTTGTAGATACCAAAGTAACCTTCCATAACAATTAGTACTGTTTAAAGTATCCTATGATATCTAATTGCTTGTGCTTCATTAGTAAGAATCAAAAGAGTTGTGCCTGGACAAGCTGGTCCAGTTCCATGAAAAAAGACAGCCAGAATTTTGACTAGAGACCAAGAAAAACAGCTCCAGAGAGAAGTAGACTGTTTTTTGCTTCTGACATCCACCTGTGCCCCTTTTCTAAGCCTAGGGACAATCTGAGGGAAGAGGGGTGTGTAGTAGAATGTCAAGGGCTGCGATTTGGGGTGAATGGGGAAAACTACAACAATATAGACGGGACCCTCATTTTGATCAACTTATTTGGAAACATACAAGCCCCCCCCTGCTGGATGGGGGGACCCATGAGCTCTGTGGGTTTGGGCACAACTGGCTTTGCCAAATTAGTTTTTAACATGAAGGGGAGCTTGTACTCAAACAAATATCACTTTGTTAAAAAAAAAAATAAAAAAAGGAAAACAAACAAAAAAAACAGAGAAAGATGCAGAAAATTTACAGCAGAATCATGATCTAGGATGGGTAGAGAGGTGGGTTGGGTGGAAGGGAAAGGGAATAAATTCTAGAGCTGAATTGGAAAATGATGTATGAAAATACACAAAGCATCAATAAAAAAAAGAATAAAATAAAATAGCAACACCTGCTTTCTTTTCGGTATTATTCGCTTGGAATATTTTTCCATCCCTTCACCTTAAATGGTGCCTATCCTTGCGAGTGAGAATGGGTTTTTTGTAGTGTAATAGTGTGTGTGTGTGTTCTTCTTTTAAACTAGTATATTGTAGTTTATATTTATTTTTGTACAAGATTATGTTACTAATCAGATCTAGACCTGTGTCCCCCATCCTACCCCATACCCCACCCCACCAGAGCTCATACTTCTTCCAAACATTGCTTTTCCATCTCTTTTCAGCTTTCTCAAAATTCTCCATGTGGAAGTTGACTGTTTTGAGCAGAAGTTCACCTTTGTCAGTGTCAGTTCTTTGAATACAGTCCCTTCTTTGTATGTTCGCTAAAAAGTTGGATTTTCCAAGATGCATCACTCCCACACTACTTGGACAAAAGCTCAAGGGGCTGTGCACAAGAAATACTACAACAGGTGAAATTGGCACTAGCATCCACAGAATAAGGGATACCTAATCCCTATTGTTTTCGGGACTGTGTTAACTTCACTTAACATAATATCTTTTTCATATTCCTCTCTCTTCTGTTGGATGCAAACTGCATGGAATGTCATCTTTCTTTTTTCTTTTTTTTTTTTTTTTTTTCTTGTTTGAGACAGAGGTCTCCCTGAAGCTCCCAACTGTCTGGAACTCACTGTGTTAGACAGAGCTGGCCTTAACACACAAAGATCCGCGTTGCCTTCTGCCTCCCAGGTGCTAGAATTCCAGGCGTTTGCCACCCTTCCCAGCGAATTTCCTAGCCAGCCTTATTGGAGAAAGATGATATCTAAAAGTGGTTTGTGAATTTGCATTTCCCTTAATGCCGTACCAAGTTGACCACTTTGTTTTTTTTTTTTTTTTTTTTTTTTTTGTCTTTTATGAGACAGGGTTCTCCCTTGAGTCCCAGCCTCCTGGAACTCACTCTGTACGACCAGGCCTGGCCTTGAACTCCACAAAAGATCCTCCCACCCTCTGCCTCCCAAGTGCCAGGAAGTTAAAGGCGTCACCACCAACACCTGGACTGAAGTTGACTTTTTACAGGGCGAGAGGTGGGGTTTTAATTTCATTCTTCTACATTGGTGATCCAGTTTTTTGCCAACACCACTTGCCTGAAGATGCTGTCCTTTCTCATTGTGTTCTTCTTTTCTCTTGTCCCCCTTGTCAAATATGAAGATGGCTGAAATTGTTAGTGCTCAAGTTTGGGATCTTCAGTTTTGTTCCCTTGGGGTTCAACAGGACTGTTTTTGTGCCAGTAACAAGATGTTTTTTCGTTGTAAGCTATTTTATTTATTTTTTTAATGTTGATGATGTACTGAACCTGCATGTAGAGTTTTGGGCACCCTGTCGGTGCAATACCGCAAGGTCAAAAGGTGTTTGTTCCACTAGAACTGGAGTTCTCCTGGATTGGAGTTACAGACGGTTCTCACCCCCCATGTGGGGGCTTATGGAGCGAACCCATGTCCTCTGCAAGAGCAGTCAGCGACCTTAACCGCTGAGGGCTAAATCTCTCCAGCCCCGAACCAGGCTGTTTTTATGAACTATATCCCTGGAGTATAGTTTGAAGTCGATATCAAAAGCGAATCCCCCCTGTCTTGCTCTTTTCACCCTTTTTCCCTCAGGGTTGTTTTGGCTCTGTCTTCCTTGTGTCTTTTTTTTTTTCCCAACTGAATTAAAGGAAAGGACTTTTTTTCCAAGCCTGTTGAGAAACTCTTGTTGGGAGACTTTTAAATTAGGTATTGCATTAATCTATACCCCACGTGGTGGGCGCATCGACCCATTTTCCTACTTTCTTAAATTTTTCCCCATCCCTGCGCGGCGGTTGGGCAGTAGGAGGGTTTTTTCCATCTTCTGATGTCTTCTTTCAATCTTCTTCGACGGTTTCACGTCTTTGATTGTACGAGACTCTGTGGTGTCTTTTGTTCTGTTTTTTGTTCCCGGTATTTTCTTATTTATTGCATGTATAGGAGTGAGCAGGTACCTCCTGAGCCTTCCTTCCTCAGTATCTTGATTGTTGGGTAAGCCAGCTCCGCTTTTTTTCGGTTAACTTTGGTATCCTGCCCCCTTTTGCTGACGCCGTTTTATCTTTGTAGTTTTATTCTGGTGGCGTTTTTATCACTCCCTTAATAACCATCCCCATCTCCTCCACAATATAAGGCCATAGCTTGCCTTATGCGCTAGATTTCTTGAGACCACCTATCCGCTGACCTTTGTTCACCAATCCCTCTCCCCAGTCTTGTCTATTGCTTGTGGGTTTAGTCCATTAATATTTAAGGTTATCATTGACCGCTCAGTGGGGTGTGATGGTGCCCTCACTTTAATCCTAAGCACTTGGCGGCACGAATCAGACCGATCGTTTGTGATTCAAGGACCCAGCCTGAGACCCTAACCGAGTGAGTTCCCCGGACAGCTGAGTAGCTACAATTGAGCCCCTGTCTCACAATAAAACCAAAAAACAAAAAAAAAAAAAAAAAAAATTGCAATGTAGCTTATCTTCCACCTTATTATCATTTTGCATTTTTTACATCTTTTTTCTACTTCGCAGATATATTTTTTTTTTTAATTTTTTTAAATTTTATTTATTCTTTATGTGTATCATGTACTGTCTGCATACAGGTCTCTGCACCCAATCCCGTGCAATACCCACGGAGAGTCAGAAAAGGGTCTCTGAATCCCACTGGACTGGAAGCTCTCCAGTGGAATTGAGGCGATTCAACGGTTCTCGGCCGCCCCTGCGGATGCTGGAGAGATCGAACCCGGGTCCTCTGACAAGAGCAAGTCCGCTCTCTTAAAAACCGCTAGGAGCTCTTCCAACCCCACTTGCATTATTTTTATTACTTTCTCTTCCTAGGTGCCTGGGAAAATTTGCTCCTCTCATCTTCCTTTTACATTTGACTGCTTTGCAAGTAAGTATTATCTGACGGGTTGGTTTTTCTAGACATGTATTTTTACATCTTGTTTATGCCATGAATGACTTTTCTTTCTCCTTCACCTATAACTGACATTTTTTACTGGATATAATTACCTGGATTGACCAGGCCTGGTGACAACACGCACCTTTAATCCTGCACTCAGGAAATCAAATGCAGATCGAGATCTTTGATGAATTCCAAAGGCCAAACCTAGTACCCAGAGCGAATCCCAAGGACAAGCTGGGGCTATAGCGATACCCTGTCGCAAAAAGACCAAAAAAAACAAAAAAAAAAAAAAGTAACCTTGGGTTTGGCATCATATATCCTTTAAACACTAGAAGTAGCTTTGTCATGTTCTATCCTTACTTTCATAGTTTGCACTGAAAGTCGATAGTAATTCTGATAGGTTTCCCCCTAAATGAAACTTGTTCTTTCTCCCCATTGTGACTTTCAGAATTTTTGTCTTTGTTTTAGGCATCTAACAGATTTAACTATAATATGGTGTGAGGAGTTTCTCTTCTGGTATTGTCTACTTGAGGAATCCTAAAATGTGGCTTCATATATCGTATGATTTTGCCCTTTTTTTAGTTATGGGAAAATTTTCATCTTTTTCTGTTAGAAAGATCTAGATCATACAATTCGCTTGGGATTCTTCCGCCTTCCTCTATTCCATATGAATTGTAGAAGTTTGAATCTTCTTTTTTTTTTTTTTTTTTTTTTTTGGTCTTTTTTCACCCTGGGTCTCCCTTGACCCCAAGCTGTCCAGACCTCACTCTGTAGACCAGGCTGGCCTTGAAAACTCCACCCAATCCTCCTGCTCTTGCTCCCAATTCTTAGGTTAAAGGCTGCACCACCACGCCCGCTAGGTTGGAATCTTTTCATAGTATCCCATATTCCCTGGTGTTCCACCTTTGTGTATTGTTAAATTTTTCATAATCTTTACTATGGATCTTTTTAGTTGTTCGTGTTATCTTCCAGGTCTGAATATTCCTGTGTGTTTGCTTATCTGTCAATTTCCTAATGTCCTGAGGCTTTTTTTTGTTCCATTCCTATTCCTCTTGATCATGATTGGTTTCTATTTCCTTTTTCATTTCAATCCTGGATTCCTTCGTATTTTCCACTTACCCCTTTTAGAGGTCTCAACTCTTCTTTTAGCTCGCTTGCTTAGCTGGTTTGGCTCCTTTTTAGTGTTGCCACTTCCTTCTGGAGTTTTGTCATTTTCTCCTTCTAGTTCTTTCTGGAGTTTGGTGGTCTGTTCCTTTAGTCCTTTCCAAAGTTTGTGCTTTGTCCTCGCCCTAAGGTCCTTCTTGATTTTTTTCAGTTTCGCTTCTTAGTTCTGACTTGTTTTTTTAAATTCTTTGATTTCTCAAGAGGTCTGCACTTGTTCCTCTAAGATATGTATCCTGGGTCACCCCCAGGGGGATCCCACTGTAGGAAATCTCCCACAGGGTTGGTAGAGCTGGCATGGAATTAACCTGCACCTTTCCCATTTGTCCCTTTGTCATGTCCCAGGCATGTGCATATGCCCTTTTTGCCTGTATGCTAATGTGAATCAAAAATCCCTCTTCGCTGTGTTGAATGCTTACTTTGCTTGCCTCCTTCAGATTCCTATTTTTTTTTTCTCCTTGTTTATGGAGTGTTGACTTGTCTAGGTTTCCAGCTATCAATTTTGTTTATATGTTAGAAATCTAACTCACTCTTCCATTTCCGCTTTAAAGGGGCTCCAAAAAAATCCAACTTAGGAAGGCCGGGCGTGGTGGCGCATGCCTTTAATCCTCATAGCACTTGGGAAGCAAGGCAAGGTGGAAAATCTTTGTGAGTTCAAAGGCCAACCTGGCCTACAGATTGAGTTCCAGACGCTGGGGCTTAACAGGAGACCCTGTCGTCGAAAAGACCCAAAAAAAAAAAAATGTAAAAAAAATCTCTATTTGTAAGGCAAATTGAATAATTCCTGTTTATTTTTTTTGGATTAGTTTAATGCCTTGGTCTTATCCTTTGCCCTTATACCTTGCTTCAGAGTAAACAAGTATTCCTGATGAAATTCCCTTCTCCAATCTCTGTGCACCAATTTTTTCACATTTTCAACATTCCGCACCTTTAATACCAGCTACAGGGCAATTCCAACCCTGACAGCCACATAAAACAATGAGAATTATTTTAAGCTATCCAACCACCCAAAAAATAGTAGTGATGTATCCAACATCTGCTGGTCTGACCATCTTTCTACTACCTGTGTCTTCCAGGTTGTCCTGGTAATATCCCTGAATCTAAGCTCTTTAGATCACTCCTGTACATGATATTTCTAAAGTCATTTTGATGCGCACAGCTACAATTAACATTTGAGGTGTTTTTTATTTGTCCTATTCAGAAAAACAACAAAAACCTTAAGATTGCCCAAAATAAACAGTGCAAACTTGGAGGAGTTCCTTTCAGCTGATTTCTGTTGCCTTGGTAACTTGAAGCATCCCACTGTTGTTTGCATTGCTACTAGCCCTGGCATAAGCCAATCCACTTCTCACATGCTTGATTTTCCCAATCACACAGATTCCCTGCTCTGTCTCTGGTTTTTCCCTTCTCATCTTGTGATCTTTATATCTCCAGGGCTGGGCCCACCCTATTGTGAGCACTAGAAAGGAAGAGACAATGATTTTTTTTTTTTATTTATATATATATGTGTGTCCATGAACCTGTACATGTGTGAAGGACAAAGGACAATTTGTGTGACTCTGTTCTCACTTCCCTGTTGGGGTCCTGGGGATTAAAACTCAGGTGTCAGGCTTGATGGTAAATCCATTTACCAGTTGAGACATCTGGCCAACATCTTTTTTTAAAAATATTTAATTTTATTTTTCTTGCACGTTGCACATGCCTTTAATCCTAGCCCTTGTACTCAAGAGGCAGNTTTATTTTGAAGATTGTTTTTTTTAGTTTTTTAAATTTTATTTATTTATTTTGGGTAGAAATGTACTGTCTGCATATAAGGTTGTGAAATTGTCGTGCAAATGAAAGGAGGTAAGTATGAGGGTCTTATATTCCACTGGATATATGGAGCTCTACGGATTGGAGTTTAAGAGGTTATAGGATAGTCATGTGGAGGGGGATAGAAACCCGGTTTATGAAAGATGAGGTCGGCGTCAATCCGATAGGCCCATTTCTAGCAACCCAAAATTGAAGTTATGTTTTTTATTAATTTCTCTTTCGATGGTGCATGGGGATAGTTGCTCCTCTCTTCTGTACTTTGAATTGCTTCAAGTATTTGAAGGGTTGGTTTTTCGGATACAATGTATTTATCATCTGTTTCTGCCATGGAATATTTTTCTCTCTCCTTCAACTATACTCGACATTTTGCTGGGTGTAGTTAACTGGTTGCTAGGCATGGTGGCCCACACGCATTAATCTAGAAATAAGGAGTCAGAGGGAGTGGATCTTTTGTGAGTTCAAGGCCCAGCCTGTTTCTACAGAGTGAGTCCCAGGACAGCTGGGGCTATAAGTGCGACTTTCTGTCTTTAAAAGACAAAAAAAAAAAAAATAAAAAAAAAAAGTAACCTGGGTTGCAACTATAGTCCTTTAAAAATAGGAATGCTTTGCCCATTTCTTCTTACTTTCATAGTTTGCACTGGAAGTCAGGTGTTATTATGATAGGTTTCCCCTTTATACTGTAACTTGGGGTCTTTTTTTGTGGATTTCAGAATTTTGTTTTTGTTGTGGAATGTCTAGAATTTTAACTATGCTATGGGTGGGGAGTTTCTTTTCTGATCTTGTCTCTTTGGAATTCTATGTGCTTCTTATTAAAATCTGTTTGAGTTTGTCTTTTTTTCAGTTTCTTTTCTGGGAAATTTTCATCTATTAACCTGTTGAAGATATGGTCAACCATTCTCTGTGTATTTCTCCCTTCATCTATTCTTATGGATGTGGAGGTTTGTCTTCTTTTTTTTTTTTTTTTTTTTTTGGTCTTTGATGACCAGGGTCTCCCTGTAGGCTCCAGCTCCAGCTGTCCTGGAACTCACTCCTTAGACCAGGATGTCCTTGAACTAACAAAGATCCGCCTGCCTCTTGGCCTCCAAGTGATAGGATTAAAGGCGTTCACCAAAAAGTCCGTGCTAGGCTTTGATCTTGTATAGTGGCCCATATTTTCCTGGTTGTCCCCACTTTTGTGGAGGCGTTTTCTAAATTTTTTTCATAGTCTGGACTGAAGCTTCTTTCGTGGTGCTGGGGATGCGTCCAGGCGGATATTCTTTGTTTTTGCTTGCTGTAGTCTATGTAGGAGGTTGGGTCCATGCCTTGTTGCTGCAGGTGAGTGTTCTATTTCCTTTTCATTTCATCTGTGATTGTTTAGTATGGCACTTTCCTTTGGGAGGGTCTACAGATTCTTGCTTGTAGCTTCCTTTGCTTAGCGGGTGGCTTACGTTCAATGTGTCCACTTCCTTCTGGAGTTTGTCATGTTTCTCCTTCTAGTTCTGTCTGGAGTTTGTGATTCTCTCCCTTTAGTTCTTTCCAAGTTTTGTGCTTGTCTCCTCTCTAGGGTCCTTCTTGATTTTTTCATTTTCTTCTTCTTGTTCTGATGTTTTTTTATATTCTTTGATTTCTTGAACATGTCTGCAATGTCCTCTAAGATCTGTTTCTTGGGTCACCCCAGGGGGCATCCCACTGTAGGAATCTTCCCCACAGGGTTGGTAGAGCTTGGCATGGACTTATCCTGCACCTTTCCCATGTCCCTTTGTCCCTTTGTCATGTCTGGCCTGTGGGTTTCCCTTTTTGCCTGTATGCTAATGTGAATCAAAAATCCCTCTTCGCTGTGTTGAATGCTTACTTTGCTTGCCTCCTTCAGATTCCTATTTTTTTTTTCTCCTTGTTTATGGAGTGTTGACTTGTCTAGGTTTCAGTCTTTCAATTTTGTTTATATGTTGGAAGTCTAACTCACTCTTCCCTTTCTGCTTTAAAGGGTCTCCAAAAAAATCCACTTGGAAGCCGGGCGTGGTGGCGCATGCCTTTAATCCTAGCACTTGGGAAGCAGAGGCAGGTGGATCTTTGTGAGTTCAAGGCCAGCCTGGTCTACAGAGTGAGTTCCAGGACAGCTGGGGCTACAGGGAGACCCTGTCTCGAAAAGACCAAAAAAAAAAAAGGAAAAAAAATCCACTTGGACACTCCCCCAGCAATTCCTGTTGGGGGGGCGTGGAGGAGGGTATGCCTGGCTTAGCCTGTGCCCTGATACTCTTTGCTTCAGGTGGTCCTGGGAAGTCCCTGATCTAAGCTCTGTGCACTCAAGTTTCACAGTGGCAACAGGCCCACCTTTAATACCAGCTAGCAGGGCAATTCCACCCTGACAGCCACATAAGACAATGAAATGATTTAACTATCCAACCACCCAGAGATAGATGTGATGTATCCAACAATCTGCCTGGCTGACGCATCTGGCTACTACCTGTGCTTCAGGTGGTCCTGGGAAGTCCCTGATCTAAGCTCTGTGCACTCTGTACAGGTGATTTCTGAGATGTCATTGTGATGCACAGGCTACAATGAACATCTGGGTGTGTTTATTTGCCTATTCAGAAAAACAAAAACCTTAAGATTGCCCAAAATAAACAGTGCAAACTTGGAGGAGTTCCTTTCAGC
>VZQC01006430.1:2887775-2904543 GCA_009823505.1 Rhizomys pruinosus
CTCCTCCTCCTCCTCCTCCTCCTCCTCCTCCTCCTCCTCCTTCTTCTTCTTCTTCTTCTTCTTCTTCTTCTTCTTCTGTCTTTTCGAGTCAGGGTCTCCCTGTAGCCCTAGCTGTCCTGGAATTCACTCTGTAGATGAGGCTGGCCTTGAGCTCACAAAGATCTGCCTGCCTCTGCCTCCTGAGTACTAGGATTAAAGGCATGTACCATGGCTCAGATAATTTCTTATGAGCTCTGACTAAGCTGCTTTAGGATGATGTATAAACTAGTATGTTGATAAATCCTGTCCTCTCCTGTAAACATATAGATATCAGGTCCCCTGTAAACATATAAATATCAGGTCTCCCTCTTTGGCACCAAGAGAGCTGAGAAACCCAAAGGACAGCTGTGAAATGGCAGCCAAAAAAGGAATGAGTAGCATTTGTTAAAGGTACAAAGTAGGGAGTCTAGAAAGATGGCTGAGTGGCTAAGAGCACTGGCTGCTATCATGGAGGACCCAGGTTTGGTTCTCGGCATCTACATGATGCCTAACAACTATCCATAACTCCAGTTCCAGGGAATCTGATGCCCTCTGCCCGGCTCCTCAGGTACTAGGCAAACACATGGTACACTTATATACCTATAGACAAAACACTCATACACATAAAATAAAAATATAGATAAAATAAGCCAGGTATAGTGGCTTATACCTTTAATCCTAGCACTTGGGAAGCAGAAGCAGGAAGATCCCGGTGAATAAGAGACCAGCCAGGCTACACAGTAAGACCCTGTTTTAAATAAGTTGCTGAGCATGGTGGCTTGTGCCTGTAATCCTAGTACTCAGGAGGTTAAGGCAGGAGGATTGTCATGAGTTTAAGGCCAGTTTGAGCTACAAAGTGAGACTGTTCCAAAGGACAAAAATAGGGCTGGGCATGATAACACACACCTAATCTTAGCACTGTGGAGGAGCAGGTAGGAGGATCAGGAGTTCAAAGTCATTCTCATAACCAGTTCAAGGCCAAGCTGGGCTGCTTGAGACCCTGTCTATAAGCAGAAACATAGATAGATAGATAGATAGATAGATAGATAGATAGATAGATAGATAGATAGATAGATAGAATTGGAGTCAGGTATAGCTGTGCCTTTAATCCCAGCACTTGGGAAACTGAGTCATGAGGATTGCTATAAATCTGAAGCCAGACTGAGCTATATAAAGAATACCATGCCAGTCAGGGCTACAAAGAAAGATCCTATTTAAAAATTACTTTGAGCCAGACATGGTGGTACACGCCTTTAATCCTAGCACTTGGGAGGCAGAGGCAGGCAGATCTTTGTGAGTTCAAGGCCAGCCTGGTCTACTGAGTGAGTTCCAGGACAGCTGAGGCTACAGGGAGACCCTGTCTTGAAATGACAAAAAAATAAATAAATAAAATAAAAATTACTTCGAATTTTTCCATATATGATTACATGTGATTTGGATGATATGGTTCTCAGCTAGAACAGAAACTGAGGGGTGCTAAAGAAAGGAAACTCTATATTGTGGATATACCTCTCCTGCAGGCTTTGGGCCTTCCCCAGGCTGCTTGTTGGGGGAAGGGTGCTGAGGGGAGGGATGGTGGGTGCAGAATGTGGGGGCTGGAGATGCTTTGTCATCCCAGGAAGATAGGGGCAGGTGTGAGCAACTTCAGTGTGAGATGTTAAAATAAGAAAATCATCAAAACCTCAGGCTGAGTCAAGAGGAATTAAACTATGCCTTACAAACTCAGGCTCTATTTTTACTCAAAGGAATGTACTTTACCAAATTTGAAGGTGAGAAAAAAAATACTTCCCACTGAATAAAATATCAGTAAACATGGGAGGCTCTGTGCCCTTGACTGTTTGAGGCCTCAGGGTGTGTGTGATCCAGACCTAAAATTGGCTTCTCACTGTTTGCTTGTCAAAAACAAAATGTTAATTTAGCTTTCAAAATTGTAAATTAAAAGCATTTGGCAGGCATCATTCGTTTGTAGACTTATTGAGACAGGACTGATGTATGATAAATTGGACAGATGTAGCTTTTTTTTTTTTTTTTTTTTTTTGGTCTTTTTGAGACAGGGTCTCCCTGTAGCCCCAGCTGTCCTGGAACTTACTCTGTAGACCAGGCTGGCCTTGAACTCACAAAGATCCGCCTGCCTCTGCCTCCCAAGTGCTAGGATTAAAGGCGTGCACCACCACGCCCGGCAGAATTCTGAATTATGTCAAAACCCCTGAAAGGATCATTCAATGAAACACCTGAGAAAAGTCTCTTCTTACACAGGAATCTTACCTTCTCACCAACTCCCATCCACAAATGACCTCTGATCTGTTGTCACAGATGTCTTTATTTTTATTTTTATTTTATTTATTTATTTTTTTGGTCTTTTTGAGACAGGGTCTCCCTGTAGCCCCAGCTGTCCTGGAACTCACTCTGTGGACCAGGCTGGTCTTGAACTCACAAAGATCCGCCTAACTATAGCCTCTGCCTCGCAAGTGCTATAGTGCTAGGATTAAAGGTGTGCGCCACCACACCCGGCTTTATTATTTTTTTATGTGTATGAATGTACTGTCTGCATGTAGGTTTGTGCACCCATGTCGTGCAATGCCGCGGAGGTCAGAAGAGGGCATCGGATTCCCCTGGAACTGGAGTTAAAGACGGTTCTTAGCCGCCATGTGGGTGCTGGGAATCGAACCCAGGTCCTCTGCAAGAGCAATCAGTGCTCTTAACTGCTGAGCCATCTCTCCAGCCCCTTCACTTGATTTTTTTTTTTTGCATGTGTCTATGTATACCTGTTCGTGTGTGTGTGTGTGTGTGTGTGTGTGTGTGTGTGTGTTCTTGTGGAGGCCAGATGTCAATGCCAAGTGGTTTCCTAAATTGCCTCCCCACTTTATTTTTTGAATTAATTAATCAGGTTGAATTAATTAGTGGGTTAGTAAGTAGTGCTGCGGATGGGACCCAGGGCCTTCCTGTATATTAGGTAAATGCTTTACCACTGATCCAAACACCCAGCCCTCCACCTTATTTTTTCAGACAGGGTCTCTCACTGAACGCCGATCTCACCAATTGGCTAGACTGGCTGATCAGCCAGCTCCAGGGATCCCAGTCTTTGCCTCCTAGTACTGAGATTACAGGCAGGTACCACTGCACTCTTTTACATGAGTGTTGGGGATCTGAACTCTGATATTTATGCTGAAATAGCAAGAACTTTGTTGACTAAGCCATTGCCCTAGCTACTACTTTGTTTGTTTTTAGAGCCTACATACAGTACACAAGCATTCTGTCAGACAGGAGGGCTGTCTCTGGGGAGAAAGAAAGAAAGAAAGGAAGGAAGGAAGGAAGGAAGGAAGGAAGGAAGGAAGGAAGGAAGGAAGGAAGGAAGGAAGGAAGGAAGGAAGGAAACCAAAGTAGTAGAGTGCACACCTATAATTCCAGAATTTGAGAGGTGGAGAAGCGTGAAGATCTGTCCTAGGCTAGCCTGGATTATTGGAGACCCTATCTTTTTTTTTTTTTTTGCCTTTTTGAGACAGGGTCTGCCTGTAGCCCCAGCTGGCCTGGAACTCACTCTGTAAACCAGGCTGGCCTTGAACTCACAAAGATCTGCCTGCCTCTGCCTCCTAAGTGCTAGGATTAAAGGTGTGCGCCACCACCCAGTGGAGACCCTATCTTAAAGTAAGCTGCATCCTGGCCTTCTTTTTAAAAGATTCTTAAAGCTATTTTTAAAATATTTTTATTTTATTATTTTTATGTGTATGAATGTACTGTCTGCATGTAGGTTGGTGCACCCATGTGGTGCAATGCAACCTCGGAGGTCAGAAGAGGGTGTCAGATTCCCCTGGAACTGGAGTTAAAGACGATTCTCAGTCGCCATGTGGGTGCTGGGGATTGAACCTGGGTCCTCTGCAAGAGCAGTCAGTGTTCTTAACTGCTAGGCCATCTCTCTCAGCCCATTTTTAAAAGATTCTAATTGTGTGTGTGCGTGTGTGCACTTGAAGGTGGTCACAGAATCCAGAAGAGGCTGTCAGATCCCCTGGAGCTGGAGAGACAGACAATTCTGAGTATGGATGTTGGGAAACCAATTCTCCTAGTTTGTCTTCCATTGCTGTGACAAAACACTCTGACCAACACCAACTTGGGGAGGAAAGGGTTTATTCAGCTTACATCTCCTGGGTCACAATTCTCAAGGATCCCAAGGCAAGAACTCAGGGCAGGAACCTGGAGACAGGAGCTGAAGCACAGGCCATGGAGGAGTGCTGTTCACTGGCTTGCTTGCTCCTCTGGCTCATGCCCAGCTTGCCTTCTTATACCATACACAACCACCTGCCCAGGGTGGCACCACTCATTGTGGGCTGGGCCCTTCCACACTGCTTGGCCATCAAGACAATACTCCACAGATGTGGCCACAGGCCAATCCAATGGAGCCAATTGAGGCTCCCTCAACCCAGGTGTGTCAAGTTGACACTAAAGCTATCCAGCACACCAATGCAGGTCCTCTACAAAGCAGTATGTGCTTTAATGGGTGAGCCATCCCTTCCTCCCTCCCCCAAGTCTGTGTGTGTATATATGTCTTTTTTGTTTGTTTGTTTGTTTGTTTTAGCCCTGCTATCAGCAATCCTTCAAAAAATTAGTCAAAGACTCAGAATTGTTCCTCTCCACGGAAATCTTTAGTAAAAGGCGAGAGATTTATATGATCTGAAGAGACCAGAGTATGCGTATGTCTTTTTGATACAGGGTCTCCCTGTAGCCTCAGCTGTCCTGGAAATTGCTATGTAGACCAGACTGTCTTTGAACTCACAAAGATCCACCTGCCTCTGCCTCCTGAGTGCTGGGATTAAAGGAGTCAGCTACCACATCTGGCTTATTTTGTTTTGAGACAGGTCTCAGTAAGTTGTCTCAGCCTCTAGCATAGCTGAGATGACAGGCCTGAACTATCAGGTTCAGCTCCTTTGGCTTCTTTAAACACTGTTGAGGCTTATTTGTAACACTGCATATGTCCTTAATTTCTTTTGATTACTAAATTGGACTGTGCCAGCTCACTCAGAGTTTTGTTTTGTTTTGCTTTGCTTTGTTATTTTTGGTCTTTTTTTTTTAAATTTATTTCTGTATGTGTATCAATGTACTGTCTGCATGCAGGTCTGTGCACCCGTGTCGAGCAATGCCGCGGAGGTCAGAAGAGGGTCTCGGATTCCCCTGGAGCTGGAGTTCTCCTGGAATTGGAGTTTCAGACGGTTCTCGGCCGCCATGTGGATGCTGGGGATCGAACCCGGGTCCTCTGTAAGAGCGGTCGGCGCTCTTAACTGCTAGGCCATCTCTCCAGCCCTGGTCTTTTTTTTTATGTGTGTGAATGTACTGTCTGCATGTAGGTTTGTGCACCTGCATCGTGCAATGCCTCGGAGGTCAGAAGAGGGTGTTGAATTCCCCTGAACTGGAGTTAAAGACGGTTCTCAGCCACCATGTGGGTGCTGGGGATCAAACCTGGGTCCTTTGCAAGAGCAGTCAGCGCTCTTAACTGCTAGGCCATCTCTCCAGCCCTATTTTTGGTCTTTTTTTTTTTTATTTCTGTATGTGTATGAATGTACTGTCTGCATGTAGGTTTGTGCACCCTTGTCAGAAGAGGGTGTTGGATTCCCCTGGTACTGGAGTTCTCCTGGAATTGGAGTTTCAGATGGTTCTCAGCCACCATTTGGGTGCTGGGGATCGAAGCCGGGTCCTCTGTAAGAGTGGTCGGTGCTCTTAACCCCTAGGCCATCTCTCCAGCCCCTATTTTTGGTCTTTTTGAGATGGAGTCTCCCAGTAGCCCCAGCTGGTCTGGAACTCATTATGTAGACCAGGCTGGCCCTGAACTCTCAGAGATCTTCGTGTCTCTGCCTCCTGAGTGTTGGGATTAAAGGTGTGTGCTATCACACCTGGCTTTATTTTGTTTTAAGATAGGGTATCCAGTAGTCCAGGCTAGATTAGGACAGATCCTCAAGCTTCTCTACCTCTCAAATTCTGGGATTATAGGTGTGCACTATACTACTTTGTTTTGTTTTTTTCTTTCCTTCTTTCCTTCTTTCCTTCTTTCCTTCTTCCCTTCTTTCCTTCTTCCCTTCCTCCCTCCCTCCCTTCCTTCCTTCCTTCCTTCCTTCCTTCCTTCCTTCCTTCCTTCCTTCCTTCCTTCCTTCCATCTGTCTTTTTGTCTTTCTGTCTTTCTCTCCCCTGAGACAGGCCTGTGTAGCCCTGGGTGGCCCAAACTCAGAATTCTGCCTGCTTCTGCCTCCCAAATGCTGGGATCAAAGGCATGTGTCACACCCTGACACCACTTGACATTTTTGTTTTTGTTTTGAGTGGTTTCACTCTGAATTCCTGGATTATCCTCCTGCCTAGGCCTCCTGAATGCTGTATTACAGGTATGAGCCACAATGCTGGCTTTTTGTTTGTTTGTTTGTTTGTTTGTTTGGGCTGGTGAGGGAACCCAGAGCCTCCATGCACATGCTAAATGTATACTCTACTGCTGAGTTACACCCCAAGCCCTGTTCTTATTTGATAAACTTGGTAGATCTACCAAGGAACACATGTTTAAAAATTATTATTATTATTTGTGTGTGTAAGTCCGAGAGCAATGTGCAAACTTGCAAGAGTCAGTTTGTTCTTTCCTTCCACCTTGTGGGTTATGGGAATTGAACTCCTGTTGTCAGGGTTACTAGTGAGTGATGCTCTTACCCACTGAATCATCTTGCCCAGCCCCTAAGAAGGAAGACATTTAAAAGAAAACCCCTAAATGAGTTTTCTCAATGTAAGCATATATGAAGCAGAAAGAGTATAGGGGAAAAATCTTATAGAAACAACATAAGGATGGAAAGATTTTGGCTTATATTTTCAGGGATTCAGTTCATGGTGATTTGGCCCCAGACACTTGGCAGAGCATGGCAACAGAAGAGTTTCTAACTACATGGTCGGGGGGAGAGAGAGAGAGAGAGAGAGAGAGAGAGAGAGAGAGAGAGAGAGAGAGAGAGAGAGAGAGAGAGATATCTCTAAAGACTCACTTCCAGTCATCTACCTCTTCTAGCTAGGTTCCACCTCTTTAAATTCTAGAACTTTCCAAAGTAGAGCCATTGGCTAGGGACCTGGGCTTCAACACATAAAACACCTAAAACACTGTGGGTCATGTTCCTGTATTTCATGGTTGGCCTCCAATTTATAATAGCCAAGACTAGCCTTGAACTCCTGATCCTTCTGCCTCTACCTCCCAAGAGCTGACTGAGATTACAAGAATGTGTCATGGTTCCTATTTTTGTTTGTTTTTGTGGTGCTAGGGACTGAGTTCAGGGTATTGTCAATGCTAGGCAAGCACTGAACTTTACCCCAATTTCACATCTCATTTGGTAATTTTTTTTTTTTTTTTTTTTGAGATAGGTTCTCCCTGTAGTACTAGCTGACCTGGAACTCACTACATAGATTAGGCTGGCTTCGGTTTTACAGAGATCCACCTGCCTCTGCCTCCCAAATGCTGGGGTTAAAGGTGTGTGCCACCACGCCTGGTTCGTTTTGTTTTCTTTGAGACATGGTCTCATTTAGTCCAGGCTGGCCTTGAACTCTCTATGTAGCTAGGGATGACCTTGAACTCCTGAACCTTCTGTTTCTATTTTTCAAGTACTGGGATTACATGTGTGTTTCATCAAGCCTAGCAGGGCAGTTGGTAATTTTATATATTCTAGAAACATTTGCTTAGTTCAGGCCTGCAATATCTTTATTTTGCAAAGTGGCTTCTACCAACTAATCTCTCTCCATTTTTCACATGTCCCTGCTGTTCATCCTCCCCACAGCATCTAGAGTGATCAATCTCTCCAAAGCAAATCTGATCAAGAACCACTCTTTCCCTGAGGGTTGCCTACCCCCAATGATATAGGCAATCGCCACTGCAGTTAATTGCCCACCAGAACTAGCTGGTAAGATCCTATTGCTAAGGCTGGAGAGATGGCTCAGTGGTTAAGAGCACTGGCTACTCTTGCAGAAGACAGGGGTTCAATTCTCAGCACCCACATGGCAGATAACAACCACTTGTAATTCTAGTTCCAGGGGAATTTGATGCTCTCTTCTGAGGATAAGGACACTGGAGAAGGCCATTGCACAACATGGGTGCACTGACAATATGCAGTCGATACACTCATACATGCAAAATAAAAATTGGCAGGCATGGTGGTGAATGCCTTTAATCCCAGCACTCAGGAGGCAGAGGCAGGTGGATTTCTGTGAGTTCAAGGCCAGTCTGGTCTGCATACTGAGTTCTAGGCCAGCTGGGGCTACAGGGAGACCCTGCCTCAAAGAAGACAATTAATTAATTAGTTAAAATAAAATATATATTTTATTAGGGGACTAGGCATGGGGACATCTCTTGAAAAGTCCTGCAAATGTGGGTCACCAGTCTTCCTCTTCAGGGAGGTCTTGGAGATCCACAAATGGGACTTCAGCCAGTGTTCAGTCTATAAAGAGGAAAATCTGCTCATGCTTCAAAAAGGGAAGCCTGGTCTAGGAAGACCTGATTTTGCCCTCCAGAGGATGGAATTGGTAAATGAAAAGCTGAAAGGAGCCAGGGGCTCCCCCTACTCGCCCCCCCCCCAAAATCCTGAGAGACCCCTGAGGACCAGATCCTCAACTGACTTCAAGAAAATAAAAACCTTTGTTAATCTGGTCTAACTGTGTAGCCTTAAGCATCCAAAAGGAAAGTAAAACCAGAAATAAATAATTAGTAAGGCCAGAGAAATTGTACTTCAGATATAAAACTTGAGATCTTAGTAAAAAGACAAAAAAGAAAAAAAGAGAGAGCACTGTTCTTTGGCCTGTCTTCAATTCTTACTGGCAAATGCATCTACTCTGGCTGCCACTGCTTTTGCATTCTTCAAAAACATGAGACACAGCTTTTTTTAAAATTATTTTTATATGTGTATGAATGTACTGTCTGTATGCAGGTTTGTGCACCCGTGTCATGCAATGCCACGGAGGTCAGATGAGGGTGTTGGATTCCCCTGGAACTGGAGTCAAAGATGGTTCTCAGTGCTGGGGATTGAAGCCAGGTCCTCTGCAAGAGCAGTTGGCACTCTCAACTCCTAGGCCATCTCCAGCCTGAGACACAGCTTTTTATTTTTTTAATTTTTTAAATTTATTTTCGTATGTGTATGAATGTACTGTCTGCATGCAGGTTTGTGCACCCGTGTCGTGCAATGCCGCAGAGGTCAGAAGAGGGTGTCAGATTCCCCTGGAACTGGAGTTAAAGACTATTCTCAGCTGCCATGTGGGTGCTGGAAATCGAACCTGGGTCCTCTGCAAGAGCAGTTGGTGCTCTTAACTGCTAGGCCATCTCTCCAGCCCCGAGACACAGCTTTTTTTTTTTTTTTTAATTTTTTTTATTAATTTTATTTATTTCTGTATGTGTATGAATGTACTGTCTGCATGCAAGTTTGTGCACCTGTGTCGTGCAATGCCGCGGAGGTCAGAAGAGGGTGTCGGATTCCCCTGGAACTTGGAGTTCTCCTGGAATTGGAGTTATCGGACGGTTTCCTCGGCCGCCATGTTGGGTGCTGGGGATCGAAAACCCGGGTCCTCTGTAAGAGCATCGGCGCTCCTAACCACAAGGCCAATTACGTCTTCCAGGCCCCGAGACACAGCTTTTTAACCCTCCAATTATGGACTGAAGACTCAGTGTCCCCCAAGAATCCTCTAACCTTCAATGCCAGATGGGCACTACTAAGATACCCAGTTTGTGGACTGAGCAGCTACGGGGATTTCAGCCTCCTCAGAGTATAGACTGCCATTGTTGAACTACCTGGGCTGTATCATGGAGGCCAGCACAGGGGGACCATGGGAGGGAAAGACCCCAGTATGGCGCACAAGGGCAAGACCAATGGTTGATGGTTGTTTGGGCTTGCCAAGGAGGAACCTTCAAACACTTCCTTAAGGAAAACATGACATCTTTTAGCAAAAAAAAAAAAAAAATCATCCAATTCAGGTGATATATGTATGTACATATTTATGTACATATATGTATATAAAACTATGTATATATATGTATATATATTGAAGCAATACAAGTTACAACAACAACAAAAGAACTGGAAAAAAAAACTCTAGAAAGACTCAGAAAAAGCTGTAAGACATATATGGCAGAGTGGAGGAACTCAGGTGGGGTGGGGGCATGGAAAGGGAAGTGACTGTAAATTCAATTGAGAAATGATGTATGATGCATGGAAAAAGTTTAATAACAATAAAAAAGGAAAAAAAAATATATTTTTTGTCTTTTCGAGACAGGGTCTCCCTGTAGCCCCAGCTGTCCTGGAACTCACTCTGTAGACCAGGCTGGCCTTGAACTCACAAAGATCCGCCTATATATATTTTTTGTCTTTTCGAGACAGGGTCTCCCTGTAGCCCCAGCTGTCCTGGAACTCACTCTGTAGACCAGGCTGGCCTTGAACTCACAAAGATCCGCCTGCCTCTGCCTCCTGAGTGCTAGGATTAAAGGCGTGCGCCACCAAGCCCGGCATAAAATATATATTTTAAAAGATCCTATTGTGAGCCAGGCGTGGTGGTGCTTGCCTTTAATCCTAGCACTTGGGAGGCAGAGGCAGGCGGATCTTTGTGAGTTCAAGGCCAGCCTGGTCTACAGAGTGAATTCCAGGCCAGCTGGGGCTACAGGGAGACCCTGTCTCGAAAAGACCAAAAAAAAAAAAAATATTGCTGAAAACACTACATGCTCTGGTCCTGGGATATAGAGAAATAAAGCTGGAGTAGAAAATGATGCTTCTGGGGGCTGGAGAGAGGGCTGAGGGGTTAAGAGCCCCAACTGCTCTTGCAGAGGACCCAGGTTCGATTCCCAGCACCCACATGGCAGCTAAGAACTGTCTTTAACTCCAGTTCCAGGGGAATCTGACGCCCTCTTCTGACCTCTGTGGCATTGCACGACATGGACAGTACACTCATACACAAAACATAATAAATAAATAAATATTAAAAATAAAAAGAAATTGATGCTTCTGCCAGGCGTGGTGGTGCAGGCCTGTAATTCCAGCACTTGGCAGGCAGAGGCAGGTGGATCTCTGTGAGTTCAAGGCCAGCCTAGTTTACATAGTGAGTTCTAGGACAGTTTGGGGCTACAGAGAGACCCTGTCTCAAAAAGATACAAAACAAAACAAAACAAAAAAAACAACAAAACCAAAGATGCTTTTTCTTAGCTGGCTGGTCTTTCTAATGCCAAAAAGTGCTATGCAGGCTGCTGAGGAGAATCCTCAACACTTTTACTGTGGAACCTGAATGCTGTATCACTGACTGACCAGATAAGATACATTGGTATCTGGGCGTGGTGGTACACACCTTTAATCCCAGCACTCAGAAGGCAGAGGCAGGTGGATCTCTGTGAGTTCAAGGCCAGCCTGTACTACACAGTGAGCTCCAGACCAGCTTGGACTAAAGGGAGACCCTGTCTCAAAAAGACGGAAAACCCCCCAATACACCCACTGGCACAATAACGGCAAATTTGTTATGGGAGTAACAAACCTCTTTTTTATATATAAATTCTTGGGGGCTGGAGAGATGGCTCAGAGGTTAAGAGCTCTGACTGCTCTTGCAGAGGACCTGGGTTCGATTCCCAGCACCCACATGGCGAAGCTGGGTGTGGTGGCGCATGCCTTTAATCCCAGCACTTGGGAGGCAGAGGCAGGTGGATCTCTGTTAGTTCAAGGCCAGCCTGGTCTATAGTGTGAGTTCCTGCCCGGCTAGGACTGTAGGGAGACACTGTCTCAAAAAAAAATTCTTTAAGAACCTCATACATTTTATTGTGATCATATTCCCTCCTCCCCCAACTCCTCCCAGCTCTGCCCCCACCTCCCTACCCACCTAACTTTATGTTCTCATGGATTCTGATATGTGTTGCTCAAATACAGTTTTATGATTGGAATTGAGGCTTACTTCATAGGAGGGAATTCATATCTCATACTATAAATGTGCTAAAAGCTTGTAACTGGGGAGGTCATAGCCTCTAGCAAGGAAGCTACAGCTGTTATTTGGCTAAAAATATGGCTAAAAATATGTATAACGTGACCAGCAAATTGTCTTTTTTTTATTTATTTTTTTTATTTATTTATGTATGTGTATGAATGTACTGTCTGCATGCAGGTTTGTGCACCCATGTCGTGCAATGCCGTGGAGGTCAGAAGAGGGTGTTGGATTCCCCTGGAACTGGAGTTCTCCTGGAATTGGAGTTTCAGACGGTTCTCGGCCGCCATGTGGGTGTTGGGGATCGAACCTGGGTCCTCTGCAAGAGCGTTCAGTGCTCTTAACTGCTAGGCCATCTCTCCAGCCCCCAGCAAATTGTCTACTAAAATGTTTATCCCCATAGATTAGCTGTCAGCTTTGGTCAGGGAAGTTTCTTTTTGCAGTGAGCAGTGGTAACTGAAGATTCATAACTAGCTGAAGTACTGAAAATAAGTAACTCAGTCATAAATGGGACATCTGGGGCTGGAAACAAGGTTCCTCACCCACATAGTGGCTAACAAGTGTCTGTAACTCTAGTTCCAGGGGATATGATGCCCCTCTTCTTGACTCTGCAGGCATTGCTCAATACAAGTGCACTTAACATACATGCAGGCAAAACACTCATACACATAAAATAAAAATATTTAAAAAAGAAATGGGCCATCTATATCACTCCTTTCTTTTTTTTTTTTTTCTTTTTCGAGACAGGGTCTCCCTTTAGTCCCAGCTGTCCTGGAACTTGCTCTGTAGACCAGGCTGGCCTTGAACTCACAAAGATCCGCCTGCCTCTGCCTCCCAAGTGCTAGGATTAAAGGCGTGCGCCACCACACCCGGCTATATATCACTCCTTTCAAAGCTCAGAGAATACTGAAGAAGAGCCAGTGAAAGAGTGGAGTAGGAAGGGGCCATGAGGACACACCCCTTCTGGAGGACCTAGAGGCAGTTACTAGTGGCTGGGGGAGAGATATTTTCTTCAGTGGTGTAGACAAAGCAAACAAAAAAGACATACAAATAGAAGAGGGATGAGTTGGGAAGAGGAAGGGAGTCCCCAGAGTAGGAAAGTTTAGTTAGCAGGAGTGGAAAGGAAACAAGAGGTAACAGAGGTAAATATGATAAAAATGCATTATATATGCATGAGAATGTCCTAATGAAACATAATATTATTAGCATATATAATATATGCTAATAAAAACATAAAAGACAATACCTTAAAACTCAGCACTATGGAGGCAGAGGCAGGTAGATCTCTATGAGTTCAAGGCCAGCCAGGTTTATATATCAAGTTCCAGGCCAGTTGGGACTAAAGGGAGACCCTGTCTAAAACAAACAAACAAAAAACCAAACAAATAAAAAAACCAAACAAACAAAAACCCAAAAAACCCAAAACAAGCTGGGCCTGGTGGTGCATGCCTTTAACTCCAGGCAGAGGCAAGTGGATCTCTGTGAGTTCAAGGCCATCCTGGTCTACATAGTGAGTTCCAGGATAGCTGAGGCTATGTACAGGGAGACCCTGTCTCAAAAAAGAGAAAAAAAAATCAGGCTAGGTGTAATGGTGCATGCCTTTAATCTCAGTACATCACAGGTATAAGTAGAGGCAGAGGCAGGCAGATCTCTGCAAAAATGAAGACCAGCTTGGTCTATATAGTGAGTTGTTTTTTTTTTTAATAAAGATGCTTTAAAACACTTTATTTTTTTAATTTTATTTATTTATGTATGTGTATGAATGTACTGTCTGCATGCAAGCTTGTGCACCCGTGTCCTGCAATGCCGCGGAGGTCAGAAGAGGGTGTCAGATTCTCCTGGAACTGGAGTTCTCCTGGAATTGGAGTTTCAGACAGTTCTCGGCCGCCATGTGGGTGCTGGGGATCGAACCCGGGTCCGCTGTAAGAGCGGTCGGCGCTCTTAACGGCTAGGCCATCTCTCCAGCCCGTATAGTGAGTTCTAGGCTATCCAGTGCTGCATTATGGGACCTTATCTCAAAGAATGAAAGATAAAACAAAATATATGCAAACTATATGACCCAGTCGTTCTGCTACATGTAGAAGTGAGAGTAGAACCAGTCAGAGCAGGGAGTTCCAGGACTGGAATGGCAGTGTGACTGGAGTTTTTAGCCTAAAAGCTTTGGCTCTGGGAACCACCCTAGGCTTGGCCACCTGTCCAGATATGCAGGTTAAAGAGACTAGAATGGGGGCTGGAGAGATAGCCTAGAGGTTAAGAGCACCAACGCTCTTGCAGAGGACCCGGGTTAGATCCCCAGCACCCACATGGTGGCTAAGAACCGTCTGTAACTCCAATTCCAGGAGAACTCCAGTTCCAGGGGAATCTGACACCCTCTTCTGACCTCCGCGGCATTGCATGACACGGGTGCACAGACCTGCATGCCGACAGTACATTCATACACATACAAAAATAAATAAATAAACAAAAAATTAAAAAAAAAAAGAGACTAGAAATGGTGAAAAGCAGAGAGGGCAAGGGGTAATCAATTTGTCCACAATGAGAATAAAAGTTAAAGAGGTTCAGTAACCCCAAGTCCACCTTCTTGGGAGTGATATGAGCATTAGATTTAAATAAAGGAAGAACTGGGACTGGGAAGAGCCCTGAATAATTAAGCAGCTGTTGAGGTGTGGCCTGGTTGATCATTGTCTCAGTTCAGGTTCTTCAAGGTGGTCCTGCAGTTATCATTGTCAGCTGTCATTACTTGAGGGGAACGACCTGGTTCTCATGAGATGATTACCCCTGCTCCCGGGTGTGGCTTCACCATGCAGGGTTAGGACTTGTCTGTCTTCAATCTTGTGGGCTCAAGTGAGGAGCCAATGCATTCCCCCCAAATAGCATCTACTTTTTACCGTTCCAATTATTATTTTTTTTTTTGAGACAGGGTCTTACTATCTACCCCTGGCAGGCCCAGAACTCACTATATAGACCAGGCTGGCCTCAAACTTACAGATATCCACCTGACTTTTTACTGAATGCTGGGATTAAAGGTGTGTGACACCATAAGTGTGGCCTGGAAATTGATATATAGCTCAGGCTGGCCTGGGACTCATGTCAGTCCTTTTGCTTCAGTCTTCCAGGTGCTAGGATTATAGGTGTCACTAACCATGCCTGGCTTGCTGCTTTTTATGCATGTATGCATAGGGAGTATATATATGTTTGTTTGTCTATACATGTGTGCCTGTGTTAATAGAGGCCAGAAACTGACATCTTGGTATGTCTGGTGTTTTCCCCAATTACTTTTCACCTTACTTTTTTGTGTATGTGAAGTTTGTGTGTATATGCACATGTGTGTGCAGAGGTATACTTGTGGAGGCCAGAAGGGGTTCTCTATTTCTCTTTGCCATGTTCTTTTCAGGCAGGGTTTCTCAATGAACCTAGAACTTGCATTTTTCAAAAACTATTTATTTATTTATTTATTTATTTATTTATTTATTTATTTATTTATATGAATGTACTATCTGCTTGTAAGTTTGTGCACCTGTGTCATGCAATGCCGAGGAGGTCAGAAGAGGGCGTCGGATTCCCCTGGAACTGGAGTTCTCCTGGAATTGGAGTTACAGACGGTTCTCAGCCGCCATGTGGGTGCTGGGGCTCCAACCCGGGTCCTCTGCAAGAGCAGTGGGTGCTCTTAACCTCTAGGCCATCTCTCCAGACCCTAGAGCTTGCATTTTTCAACTAGGTTGGCCCCAGGAGGCCCCAATGATCCCCCCTGTCTCTGTCCCCTACAGGGTTGGTGTTACAGGTGGGCATGGCATACCCAGGTTTATCACAGGAATTTGAACTCTGGATCTTTTTTTTTTTTTGCCTTTTCGAGACAGGGTCTCCCTGTAGCCCCAGCTGTCCTGGAACTCACTCTGTAGACCAGGCTGGCCTTGAACTCACAAAGATCTGCCTGCCTCTGCCTCCCAAGTGCTATAGTGCTAGGATTAAAGGCATGCACCACCACGCCCAGGGCACAATGCTCTTAACTGATGAATCATTTCTACAGTTCTCTTGACCTTACTGTTTTAATCGGGGCTCCTCCCTGAACTTGACCCATTGATTTAGTTAAATTGGTGGGTCACCAAGCCATAGGGATCCTTAATGTATCTGCTTCCCCAGTGCTGGGACTATAGGTAAATGCCACCATACCTTGCTGTTTACATTGGTGCTGGAATTTGAACTCAGGTCCTCATGCTCGTAGGGCATGCATTTTCCTGACTGAGCCATCTCCCCTCAGTTGCTGATTTTTAACTTTTAAGAATGGTGCCTTTTAGCCGGGCGTGGTGGCGCACGCCTTTAATCCTAGCATTTGGGAGGCAGAGGCAGGCGGATCTTTGTGAGTTCAAGGCCAGCCTGGTCTACAGAACGAATTCCAGGACAGCTGGGGCTACAGGGAGACCCTGTCTTGAAAAGACAAAAAAAGGGGGCTGGAGAGATGGCCTAGCGGTTAAGAGCGCCGACCGCTCTTACAGAGGACCTGGGTTCGATCCCCAGCACCCACATGGCGGCCGAGAACCGTCTGAAACTCCAATTCCAGGAGAACTCCAGTTCCAGGGGAATCCGACACCCTCTTCTGACCTCCGCGGCATTGCACGACACGGGTGCACAAACTTGCATGCAGACAGTACATTGATACACATACGGAAATAAAAAAATGCCGGTCATGGTGGCGCACGCCTTTAATCCTAGCAGTTGGGAGGCAGAGGCACGCGGATCTCTGTGAACTCGAGGCCAGCCTGGTCTACAGAGTGAGTTCCAGGACAGCTGGGGCTACAGGGAGACCCTGTCTCAA
>VZQC01006430.1:2905265-2950016 GCA_009823505.1 Rhizomys pruinosus
TGAGTTCAAGGCAAGTCTGGTCTACATAGTGAATTCCAGGACAGCTGGGGCTACAGAGAGACCCTGTCTCAAAAAAAAAAAAAAAGAAAGAAAGAAAGGAAAGAAAGAAAGAAAAGAAAGAAAGAAAGAAAGAAAGAAAAAGAAAGAAAGAAAGAAAGAAAGAAAGAAAGAAAGAAAGAAAGAAAGAAAGAAAGAAAGGAAGAAAGAAAAAGACTGTGCTGCTGCGGAGTACAGACTGGTGCCAATCTGTAATCCTTGGCAAGAGGAGTTCAAGACTAGCCTGGGTTGCGAGTTCCTATCTCAAAAAGTCACAAAATGGGCTGGAGAGATGGCCTAGCAGTTAAGAGCGCCGACTGCTCTTGCAGAGGACCCAGGCTCGATCCCCAACACCCACATGGTGGCTAAGAACCGTCTTTAACTCCAGTTCCAAGGGGAATCCTACACCCTCTCTGACCTCCGCGGCATTGCACGACACGGGTGCACAAACATACATGCAGACAGTACATTCATACACATAAAAAAAAAAAGTCACAAAACAAGCCGGGCGTGGTGGCGCACTCTTTTAGTCAGTACTCGGGAGGTAGAGGAGGCGGATTTCTGAGAGTTCAAGGCCAACCAGGTCTACAAAGTGAGTTCCAGGACAGCTGGGGCTACAGGGAGACCCTGTCTCAAAAAGACAAAAGTCACAAGCCAATCTCTGCCTCTGCATCTCACTGTGCGCTCCTGTGGATGGACGTGAGATAGCCACAATTGCGCCATCAGGTCCTGCTGTTCGTCTGGCGCGACTTTGGACAATCTCTCATCTGTGCGCCGCGTCAGCTGGTTGGCGCTTCTCAGCAACTATCTAGTAGCCGGCTCTTTAGTTTTCAGTTCGGTGCAATCACCTTGTGAGGGCGTGACATACGAGGGACTAGCAGCTTCTTTGGGATATGGGCGTGCTTGTTTTATAGGAAAACAGTCGCCGCTGACTTGACTAGTTGCGGACCTACGGTGGGATGAACTCTCAAGGGCTGTCCTCAGACGCCTCTCCGAGAGACATCCATCAAAACGCAGAAGCAAGAGCAAAGAGAAACGGGCAGGTAACTTCCCCCAAGCACCGCTTGCCGGGACACCCACCTTTATACCAGCTCCTGAGGGCGTGGCCAGCCGCTCCAGACGTACTGACGTCATGCGCGACGGAGGGCGGTCCAGCGCCGGCGTCCCTCGCACTGTCGGTAAGCTTTGGTGCTCTGGCCTCAGCCTCTGTTGCCTTCCCGGTGCCCGCTGTCTGCCGCCTGCCCCCGGCTACCTGCTATCCGCCGCCGGCCGCGGGCCGCCCGGTCCTCACACCGTCTGGGCCGTGCTGCCGCCATGGGCCCGCGCCAGCCGCGCCGCCGGGCCGGGAGCCGCTGAGGCGCGGTGCGAAGATGGGCGAGGGCGGAGCAGGGCCTGAGCGCCAGCCTCAGCAGCCTGGGCGCCCCGCGCGCGCCCGCCCGCGCCGCCGCGGGGATGCCCGCGCCCGCCGCCGCGCCCTGAGCGCCTTTGTCTGCTTGCCGTGCTGCTCACTTTATCCCTAGTTCACTCGGCGCCCGAGCATGGAGTCGGGCCGGCCGGCCTCTCGGTCCGACCGGGACGAAATGGTGCCCGGTCCCCGGCACGGGGTCAAGCGACCGATGCGACCCGACTCGCCTTACCGCTGGTCGGAGGAGCCTGAAGAACACGCCCCGCCTCAGTGCTGGCCAGAGAAGCCCAACGGGCACATCCGCTGGCCCGAAGAGCCGGAGGAGCCTGATGCACAGTGTCGCTGGGCCAAGGACCCCGACGTATCTATTTGTTGGCCTGAGGAGCCGGATTCACGGTGCAGCTTGGCGGAGGAGCCAGAGGAGCCCAACGCACCTAGCTGCTGGCCAGAGGAGCTGAACGCATTGTGCCTCTTGGCCCAGGAGCTGGAGGAGTCTGATGGACCTAGCTCCTTGGACCAGGAGCTGGAGGAGCCTGATGCATCTAGCTGCTTGGCCCAGGAGCTGGAGGAGCCCGATGTACCTAGCTGCTTGGCTCAGGAGCTGGAGGAGCCCGATGCACCTAGCTCCTTGGACCAGGAGCTGGAGGAGCCCGATGCACCTAGCTGCTGGGCTCAGGAGCTGGAGGAGCCCGATGCACCTAGCTCCTTGGACCAGGAGCTGGAGGAGCCCGATGCACCTAGCTCCTTGTACCAGGAGCTGGAGGAGCCCGATGCACCCAGCTGCTTGGCTCAGGAGCTGGAGGAGCCCGATGCACCTAGCTGCTTGGCCCAGGAGCTGGAGGAGCCCGATGCACCTAGCTGCTTGGCTCAGGAGCTAGAGGAGCCCGACGTACCTAACTCCTTGGCCCAGGAGTTGGAGGAGCCCAGCGCATCTAGATGTTGGCCAGAGGAATTGGACGTATTGTGCCTCCTGTCCCAGGATCTGGAGGAGTTCGAAGCACCTAGCTGTTTGGCTCAGGAAAGGGAGAAGCTCGACACACTTAACTCCTTGGCCCAGGAGCTCGAAGAGCCAGACGCATTTAGCTGCGTAGTCCAGGAGTCGGAGAAGCCTGATACACCTAGCTCTTTGGCCCAGGAGCTGGAGGAGCACGATGCACCTAGCTGCTTGGCCCAGGAGCTGGAGGAGCCCAACGCATCTAGCTCCTGGCCACAGGAGCTGGCTGCACTGTGCCTCCTATCCCAGGAGCTGGAGGAGCCAGACACAGCTAGCTGTTTGGCCCAGAAGCTGGAGGAGCCCGATCCATCTAGCTGCTTGGCTAAGGAACTAGAAGAGCCCAACGCGCCTAACTGCTTAGCCAAGGAGTCCGACCCTCTTAGCTGCTGGCCGGAGGAGCCCAACGCATCGTGCCGCTTGGCTACGGAGGCTGAGGGGCCAGACTCACTTAACTGCTTGGCGGAAGAGCCGGAGGAACCCGACGCAGCTGGCTGCTGGGAGAACGAGCCAGAGGAATCCGATAAGCCGTGCTGCTGGGCCAAAGAGCGGGAGGAACCCGACGCACCTCGCTGCTGGTCGGAGCCCCACGTGGGGTACCTCTGGCCGCAGGACCCCGATTTGCCCACGGGATCTTGCCTCTGGCCGCAGGAGTCGTACATACCCGGCATCTGGCTGGAGGAGCCAAACGCAACTCGCTGCTGGCCAGAGACTGGTGCGCCGTGCCTTTGGCCCGAGGATCAAGAAGAACCCAAAGACCGGTGCCTCCAGGCGGAATTGCTGGAGGAGCCCAGAGTCCTGTGCAGCTGGCCGGAGGAGCTGGAAGACTGCGGCTCCATGCTGGGCCTGCCCCTGAGGCCCTCGTCCACCGAGGGCGAGCTGCTGCAGGCCTGTCCTGGGCCGCTCTCGGACCCGAACTCTGCGTTGTCGCTGCCCAGCGAGCCCTGGACAGCTCAGGAAGACAGTGCGCGTCTCAGGGCTGTCTTCAACGTCCTAGACAGTGACGGGGATGGCTTTGTCCGCATCGAGGACTTCATCCAGTTCGCCACGGTCTACGGGGCCGAGCAGGTAACAGCTAGCTGCCGCTTTGTGCAGGGGAAAGGTAGCTTGATTTCTGTTGCAGGGTGTTTACAGGGAGGTCAGCTGGCAACTCTTGTGTCCCCTTGCCTAGTGCTAAGCTTGCGACTGCTTTCCAACACCCAGGATGGCAGCACCCTCCTCAGTGCCCAGCTTCTGCCACCCACGTTAGAACAGCAGAGGCCAGGCCTGTAGATGTAGTTACTTTACTGTGTACGTTTTTCCAATTTATTTGAGCTAGGTTTTGTTTGAGAGACAATGTAACTAGAGCTCCTGAAGGCCCTGGAAATTAAAAGTGTTCATTTCTGGCTGGGAATGTCGACCAGTTGGTAGAGCACTTGCTTAACATGCCCAAGGCTCTGAGCTCAGTCCTTCATACCACCAAAAGTAAAATAAAATAAAGTGTTTCCACTTTACAGTAAAGTCAGGTGGCAAAATCAACAGCTACAAAGTAAGTATTTAAAAAAATATTTTTTTATTTTTATTTTTCAGAAGAGGGCATGGGATCCCCTGTAACTGGAGTTCCAGACTGTTGTATGTGGGTGCTGGGAATTGAACCTGGGTCCTTTGCAAGGGCAGCCAGAGCTCTTAACCATTGAGTCATCTATCCAGCCCCCACAAAGTAGATCTTAAGCTGGGCATGATGGTGCATGCTTTTAGTTCTAGCATTTGAGCAACTGAGGATTGTTGCAAGTTCAAGGCCAGCCTGGGTATAGAGTGAGACCCTGTCAGAAAACACACACACACACACACACACACACACACACGCACGCACAGGTAGAGAGAGAGAGAGAGAGAGAGAGAGAGTTAGTTCTGAACTTAGCATGATCAAAGAAAAGAAAAGAAATGAGCCTGGGTGCTCCAGGACAGATGCCTCATCTGGAAGAGCCACCAGGACCTACTCGGAGGCACAGTGCATGTACAGGGCCCACACATCTACCCCAGCTCCTGGGGAAGCTGGCCCCAAGCCCAGGTCCTTGCTATCACCTTCAGCACTTACTAGCTTGTGTGTGGATGACACCAGGCCTCTATACTCTACTAGGTCCAGAAGACATCGGTGGGTTACATGGTCCCTTTTATTTTATTTGACAGATTAGGATCTGTTAATTTTCATTATGTTATTCATTTTTCACACATGCAAACATTTGTTAAGTGGGTGTTCAAGTACATTTGCATGTTTGAGCTAAGAAGTCTTTAAGAAAAGAAGTAAAAATAAGCTGGGTGTGGTGGCACACACATCTGTAATTCTAGCACCCAGCATTCTGAAGGCTGAGGCAGGAGGATGTCAAAATCTGGGCCAGCTTGGGCTGCATAGTAAGACCTTGTCTCCTAAAACAAAGGAAGGAAAAAAGAAAAGGTAAAATTGAAATACTGCTATTTAGGGGGTCAGTAATGATTTGCAGCAGCCACTGAGCAATGTTGGCAAGAACTGAGTCCTGGTTACTCAGGGCTCCCTGGTGAGTTTGCACCGGGGGCCATGTTGGCACTTGCAGCTTCCTGGATGGCTTTTTGCCTACTGATCCATCTTGCCACTCCTTACCCACAGAGCCAGGGTTCTTGTACTTCCTTTTTGTTCCTGGGCTGGAGAGGTCTTTATGATGCTTGTGGTTGTTTGCTAGGTGTCATGTGTCTTCTCTTTAAATTCAATATTGCCTTTAGATCCAGTCCGACTGAATTGGATGTGTCAAGTCAGAATCACATTTGCTCTTTATCTTTACCATGACCTCACTCTGCTATTTCATTTTCACTGTATCATTGCCAGAGTTCTCTGAGGTAGTAATTAGAACAGTTTTTACTTGTGCTTTATAGGTAAGAAGCTGGAAGCCCAGAAAGGCCGAACAATTTGCCAAAGGCCCCACAGATAGTACTAGAACAGGAACACACACACACACACACACACACACACACACACACGCACGCATGCACGCGCACACACACACACACACACACTTTTTTTTTTGAAACAGAGTCTCGCTGTGTAGCCCCTGGGTGGCCTAGAACTCATAGAGATCCACTTGTTTGGGGGTCATGAGTGCTGGGATTGAAAGCTTTTCACTACAGCTGGCTGACCTGTCTTGAATGCAGACTAGAATTGGGTCCAGAGTCTTTGCTCCTGGTGTAATTTGGGGTTTGGAAGGTCTTTTTTTTTTTTTGTACGTGTATGAATGTACTGTCTGCATGCAGGTCTGTGCACCCGTGTCGTGCAATGCCGCGGAGGTCAGAAGAGGGTCTCGGATTCCCCTGGAACTGGAGTTCTCCTGGAATTGGAGTTACAGATGGTTCTCAGCCGCCATGTGGGTGCTGGGGATCGAACCCGGGTCCTCTGCAAGAGCGGTCGGCGCTCTTAACCGCTAGGCCATCCCTCCAGCCCCGAAATAAATAAAATTTTTTAAAAAAGATGACATCATGAACTTTACAAGGAAATGGATGGAGCTAGAAGATATCATGCTAAGTGAAGTAATACAGTCCCAGAAAAACGAGGAATGGTATCCCTCATGTGTGGATGCTAGCACCAATTACCTGATTGTATGGCAAACTGAAAACAACTGTGCTCTAATATTGTGAATCCCTTAAAACATAAAAATTAAGCCGGGCGTGGTGGCACTCACCTTTAATCCTAGCACTTGGGAGGCAGAGACAGGCGGATCTTTGTGAGTTCAAGACCAGCCTGGTCTATAGAGTGAGTTCCAGGACAGCTGGGGCTACAGAGAAACCCTGTCTCAAAAACACCAATAAATAAATTAATTAATTAATTAACTAATTAATTAATTAAAAAATTTTTAAAAAACAACTGAAACAAAAAAAAATATTTTTACTTTGTGTTTGTGAGTGTATTGCTTGCATGTGTGCAAGTGCACCTGTGTTGTGCAGTGCCCACGGAGGTCAGAAGAAGGCATGAGATTCCCTTGGAACTGGAGTTACAGGCAGTTGTTAACCACCATGTGGGTGCTGGGAATTGACTCTGGGCTCCTCTGTCAATTCTGAGCCATCTTTCCAGTCTTGGGTGGCATGGAACTCACTATGTAGACCAGACTAGCCTTCAACTCACAGAGATCCTCCTTCTGCCTCCTGAATGCTGAAATCAAGTGTGTGACACCAAACCCATCTTTTTTAAGACTTTTTTTTTTTCGAGACAGGGTTTCCCTGTAGTCCCAGCTGTCCTGGAACTCTCTCTGTAGACCAGGCTGACCTTGAACTCACAGAGATCTGCCTGCCTCTGCCTGCAAGTGCTGGGATTAAAGGCATGCACCACTACACTGAACAAGATTTCATTTTTTAAAAAATTATTTATTTATTTATTTATTTATTTATTTATTTATTTATTTATGTGTATGAATGTACTGTCTGCACGTAGGTTTATGCACCCCTGTCGTGCAATGCCGCAGAGGTCAGAAGAGGGTCTTGGATTCCCCTGGAACTGGAGTTCTCCTGGAATTGGAGTTACAGACCGTTCTCAGCTACCATGTGGGTGCTGGGGATCGAACCCGGGTCCTCTGCAAGAGCAGTCAGTGCTCTCAACTGCTAGGCCATCTCTCCAGCCCAAGATTTCATTTTTAATTATATGTAGTGTCTGAATNTCTTAACCACTGAGCCATCTCTCCAGCCCCAGGATTTTTTTTTTTTTTTTTTTTGGTCTTTTCGAGACAGGGTCTCCCTGTAGCCCCAGCTGTCCTGGGGCTCACTCTGTAGACCAGGCTGGCCATGAACTCACAGAGATCCACCTGCCTCTGCCTCCCAAGTGCTGGGACTAAAGGCGGGTGCCACACCTGGATACATATGGCTGCATGTAGCGAGGGTAACTTGGAATTTCTGCTCCGCCTGCTTCTACCTCCCAAGTACTGAGATTACAGCCATGAGGCACTGCACTGGGCGTCAGTGTCTTTTATGTAATCTGTTTATGAAGGTAGCATTTTCAGTCATTAAGGACATTGTCTGAATTGTTAATGGGAACACTTCCATTTATAATACAGGTGGCTGTCATGTCCCTCCTTTCTTCCAAAGTGACATGGTATGTATCTGATTACCTCACCTGATGACAGATCAGGTGCAGCGTAATGCAACCCAGTGTTATATTAACAGGAATCAGAAGGTGAAAGGAGGAAAGGGCCTTAGTGGAACTATTTTATTTATTTTATTTATTATTTTATTTTATTTATTTATTTTTTATTTATTAATTTTATTTTATTTTTATTTATTTATTTTTTTCTTTTTGAGACAGGGTCTCCCTTTTAGTCCCAGCTGGCCTGGAGCTCACTCTGTAAACCAGACTGGCCTTGAACTCACAGAGATCCACCTGCCTCTGCCTCCCAAGTGCTAGGATTAAAGGTGTGCGCCACCACACCCGGCTTATTATTTTTATTTTATTTATTTATTTTTTTGTGGAACTTTCTAGCTGCATCTTTTTTCTTTCCCTTTCTTTCCTTTTCTCTATTTTGAAAAAGATTTTGTTTCTATTCATGTGTATGTGTATCTTGTCAGGCGGTCAGGTGCATCTGGGGGCCAGAAGTGGGTTTTGAGTCCTCTAGAAGCAATTATAAGCCAACTGACATGGATATTGGGAATTAAACCGCAGTCATCTGGTCTCTAGAAGAGCAGTATGTACTCTTAACTGTTGAGCCATCCTCCCCTTCTTCCCTCCCTTCCCCCCTTCCTCCTCTTTCTTCCTTTCTTCCTTCCCCTCCAACCTTCCTTCTCTCCCTGCCTCCCTGCCTCCCTTCCTCCCTTTTTCCCTTCCTTTCATAGAGTTTCAGATGCCCTAAGCTAGCCTTTATCTTACTTTTGTTGTGTTTTATTGGTTCTTTTGGAGACAGGGTCTCCCTGTAGCCCCAGCTGCCCAGAACTCCCTATATAGATAGACCAGGCTGGCCTTGAACTCACAGAGATCCTCCTGCCTCTGCCTCTCAAGTGCTGGGATTATTTTTTAACTGCAGCTGATCCTTTCTAGAAAACAGTACTGGTTGGAGCCCTGAGTGTTTTCTTTTACTTTGGAGGACATGGCCCACCCTCCCCTGGCACTTGCAGAAGTTGGATGCACAAGTAAACTTGTTTGTGCACAAGATTCCCCTGTTTCTCATTCTTGCACCTCTATTAGAGGGTCTTAGGGCTGTTTGACTCCATAGCTAGTCCACCTCCTGTCCTTTCTAGTTTCTATCCTAGCCTTGGATTTAAGTGTCTATGCTTGTGATTTAGACATCAGCTCCAGAGAAAGTAGACTGTTTTGCTTCTCATCCACCTGTGCCCCTTTTCTAAGCCTAGGGAACAATCTGTGGAAGAGGTGGCGTGGTAGAATGTAAGGGCTGCGATTGGGGTGAATGGTGAAACTACAGCAATATACTCTGGACACTCACTTGATCAACTTATAACCCCCCCCACCTGCTGGATGGTGGGGCTGTGGGGGTTTGGGCATAACAGCCTGCAAATTGGTTTTACATGAGGGATGCTTGTACACATAAATTATCACTTATTGCTAAAAAAATGAAAAAAAAAAACTGAGAAAGATGCAGGACAGTTATGGCAGAATGCATGATCTGGGATGGGGTGGGGTGGGATTGGGGGGGAAGGGAAAGGGAAATATGCCTGAACTGAATTGGAAAATGATGTATGAAATATACAAAGCATCAATAAAAAAAAAAAGAGAGAAAATAGATATGAGTGAAGTGAGATATGTGAGGGGAGCAGGCATGTGGGAGTGGGCTGTAAGAGTGACGTCTGTATGAGTGCTTGGAGAGTGTGGACCTCTGGGTCTCACTGAATTAATTGAGTTGACTGAACTGCTAAAGGTCAGATGAAGTTCCCGTTTGTGCTTGGATAACAGATAGCTTTGTTAGCATCAGGACCAAATATGTCTGTTTTATATTCTAAAAGTAACACATGCTTATTATTAAACAAAGGACTGGAAAACAGTGATGACATAAAATGTAAGAGATGCCAGGCATGTTGGTACACACCTTTAAAACCAGTGCTCAGGAGGCAGAGGTGGGTATATCTCTGCACGTTAGAGGCCAGCCTGGACAAAATCAAAAGAATAAAAATTATTTGGGTGTGTAGAGATGGCTCAGTGGTTAAGTGCCTGTACTGCTCTTGCACAGGACCTGAGTTGGGTTACTAGCATCCTCCTCATGCAGCCCACAGCTACCTGTGACTCCAGCATCCAGGGGATATAGTGGCTCCAGCATTGGTGGGCACTTCCACTCGTGGGCACTTCCACTCGTGTGCACATACCACACACAGAAATACATATTCATATAATTTAAAATAATAAAAGTAAATTTTTGTTGAAATGAAAAAGGAGCCAGGTTTGATGGCTCATTCTTCTAATCCTAGCATTAGGGTGGTAAAGGCTAGAGGGCTGACGTGAGTTCAAGGCCAACTTAAACTCTAGAATGAGACCCTGCCTCAATACCAACTAAAGGGGGGAAAACAAAGCCCTAAAACTTAATAGAAATTGACCAATAATCCCTTATCTTGAGATTATTACATTTTAGTACCTTTCCTTCCAGTTTTTATAAATTAATTTTTGATTTTTTTTTTTTTTTTTAATTGAGTTTAGAGAAAGCGTCTCCCTGTGTGGCTCATGCTGGTCTTGAACTTCCTGTATAGTTCAGTCTGGCTTTGAACTCATGATCCTCTTATCTCTGCCTCCTGAGTGCTGGGGTTGTAGACTTTTTTTTGGTCTTTTTGAGACAGGGTTTCCCTGTAGCCCCAGCTATCCTGGAACTCACTCTATAGACTAGGCTGGCCTTGAACTCACAGAGATCTGCCTGCCTCCCAAGTGCTGGGAATAAAGGCCCGCACCACCATGCCCGGCCTTATACACATTTTTTTTTTTTTTGGTCTTTTCAAGATAGGGTCTCCCTGTAGCCCCAGCTGTAGACCAGGCTGGCCTTGAACTCACAAAGATCCACCTGCCTCTGCCTCCCAAGTGCTAGGATTAAAGGCAAGCGCCACCATGCTCGGCAGACATGTTTTATCATGCCAGTTTGACCTAGTTTTTTTTTTTTTTTTTTTTTTGTCTTTGGAGACCGGGATTCCCTAATAGCCCAGCTGTCCTGGACTCACTCTGTATGACCAGGCTGGCCTTGAACTCCAAAGATCCACTGGCATTGCCTCCCAAGTGCCCTAGTTTTTAAAACTGAAGTTCTCTGATATCAGGTGTGTCTATTTTCATGGTACCCTAAGACTCATGACATTGTCAGGCGATTCCCCTGTGGAACTGAGTTAAAGACGGTTCTTAGCGCACATGTGGCGGGTTCTTGGGGTATTGAAGCCCGGGTCTCTCTGGCAAGAAGCAGTTGCGAGCTCTTAACGCTCTAGGCCAATCTCTCTAGCCCCTAATCCATTATTTTTAAAATTTATTATTATTTTCTCATTTATGCCATGGTATATTGCTTGCATGCATGTAGGTCACTGTGTTGACAATGCCACGGTGGTCAGAAGGGTGTCGGATCCCTTGACACGGCATGGTGGCGCACGCTTTTATCCTAGCACTTGGGAGGCAGCAGCAGGCGGTCTGTTGTGAGTTCAAGGCCAGCATGGATACTAAAGGAGTTCGGCAGCTGGGGCGGGGAGACGCCGGGTTGTGGCGAAGACCAAAAGAAGGCTGTGGAGGCTGGACTGAGTGGTGGGCTGGGGATGGGGGTGGTTTTGGAGCGTAGTGGGTGCGGGGGGGGTGGGGTGTGGGGGGGGGGGTGGGGGGGTGCAGGGGGGTGGGGGGGGTTGGGGGTGGTGGGGGGAGCTGGGGTGGCGGGGGGGGGTTGGGGGTGGGGTGGGGGGGGGTGGGGGGGGGGGGGGGGGGGGGGGAGACTCGGGGGGGGGTTGGGGGGGCGGGGGGTGGGGGGTGGGGGGGGGGTGGCGGGGGGTGGGGTGGGGGGGGGGGGGGGGGGGGGGTGGGGGGGGGGGGGGTGGGGGGGGTGTGGTTGGTGGGGGGGGGGGGGGCTGGGTGGTGGGGGGCGGGGGGGGCGGGGGGTGGGGGGTTGCAGTGTGCGGTTGTGTGGGGTGTGGGGGGGGGTTTTTTTTTTTTTTTTTTGGGGTTGGGGGGGGCGGGGGGGGGGGGGGGGTGTTGGCTTGGCGCGCGGGGGCTGGCGGGTCGTGGGCGTGGGGGGGTTGGTGGGGGGGTGGGTGGGGGGGGGGTGGGGGTGACTTCTCTCGTGGGGGGGGGGTGGGGGGGGGGGGGGTATGGGTGTGGGGGGGGGGGTGGGAGGGTGGTGGCTCGGGGGGGGGGGCGTGGGGGGGGGGGGGGGGGGGGGGTGGGGTTGGGGGGGGGTGTCGTGAGTTCCAGGCACAGCTGGGGCTACAGGAAAAAAAAAAAAAAAAAAAAACAGACCAAAAAACAAAAAAAAAGAACGGCTGTCGGTCCCCATGGAACTGGACTTAATGATGGTCATTAGCTTCCATGGGTTGCTGGGATCAAACTCAGTCCTCTGCAAGACCGCCTGTGCTTCTTAACTGACCCTGAGCCTATATCATACTAGCTCCTATTCAAGTTTAGGATCTCTAGTTGTCTCTCTCTCAGCAGCTCTCTCCTCTCTCTCTCTCTCTCTCCTTCTTTTGCTCCTTCTTTCTCTATTTCATTTTTTTTATTGATGCTTTTGTGTATTTACCCCCCCCCCCCCCCCCCTTCCTCTCCCACCCCCCCACATCATTTTCCCTCCATTCAGTTCAGGTTTATTTCCCTTGCCCTTCCCCCACCCCACCCCTCCCAAGATCATGCATTCTGCCATACTGTCCTGACATCTTTTCAGTTTTTTTTTTCCCTTTTTTATAACTTAGTAAGTAATGTTTGGAGTATAAGCATCCTTCATGCAAAACCTATCTGCAGGCTGTTGTGCCCAAACACCTACAGCCCCACCATCCAGTGGGGGGTGACAGGTTGTTTGTTCAATCAAGTTGATCAAATGAGTGTCCAGAGTATATTGCTGTAGTTTCACCATTCACCCCAATCGCAGCCCTTACATTCTACTACACCCCCTCTTCCGCAGATTGTTCCCTAGGCTTAGAAAAGGGGCACAGGTGGATGAGAAGCAAAACAGTCTACTTTCTCTGGAGCTGATGTCTTGGTCTCTTGTCAATTCTAGCTGTTTCCTTTCATGGGCTGACAGTTTGTCCAGGAATAACCTTTCGATCCTACTAATGAAGCACAAGCAATTAGATATATAGGTGTTTAAACAGTACTAATTATTATGGTAGGTTACTTTGGTATAAACACAGATGTTTGGATGGTATGTTAATCCATGAATTACATTTTTTTCTGTTAAATATGACAGGGTCTTACTGTGGCTTATAACATCTCCGTCAGCACCAGCTACACCTCACCTGCCTGGAAATACTGTGCAGCAGTGGCAGCCATAGCCTGTATATCCTCTTTCTCTATTTCTATCTCTCTACCTCTCTTTCTCTCTTTCTCCCTCACATACACAGCATAAATTTAATTCCATAGAGACTGTTGACAAGGTTGTAAAGGGCATCCATCTTAGGGAGCACTTTCTGTTCTAAGTTTGTTTGTTAAATTATGAAAATAATCTAAATATTGGTTTTAATTGCACTATCAAAGGGTTAGGCCCTTCAAAGGGATAATTACAGAGGCTCCAAACTTGGACTAGCACTTACAAGTATATATAGTGATGTACTAGATTATATGTGATTATCACCACATAAAAATTATGCATGTGTAGGGGCTGGAGAGATGGCTCAGTGGTTAAGAGCACCAACTGCTATAGCAGAGAATCAGGATTTGATTTCCAGCGCACACATGGCAGCTAAAAACCGTCTTTAAGCCACACCTTTATTTATTTATTTTTTATGTGTATGAGTGTACTGTCTGCATGTAGGTTGGTACACCCGTGTCGTGCAGTGCTGCAGAGGTCAGAAGAGGGTGTTGGATTCCCCCGGAACTGGAGTTAAAGACAGTTCTTAGCCACCATGTAGGTGCTGGGAATCAAACCTGGGTCCTCTGCAGGAGCCGCACTCTCAACCGCTGAGCCATCTCTCCAGCCCATGTGCATGCTTTTAATACTAGCACTTGGAAGGCAGAGGCAGGAGGATCTCTGTGAGTTCAGGGCCAGCCTGGTCTACAGAGTTGAGTTCCAGACCAGATGGTGCTATAGGGAGACCCTGTCTCAAAAAGACAAAAAAAAAAAATTATGCATGTGCAAAAAATTGCAATTAAAGACATTTTTAGTTCTGTGTGTATAATGGTATAATGGTATGCAGGAGGGGTGTGGTAGAAATGTGATTGGTGTTGGAGATTTTGCTTAAATTTTCTGTTATATGACTAGATATCTTTTTAGCATTGTGTGTGTGTATATGTTTGTATGATGTATGTATATGGGTATCGTTGTACCACAGCACATGTGTGTCAGTCAGAGGACAAGTTCATGTGCATTCCAAGCTTCCAAGTTAGGTCATCAGGCTTATATGGCAAGTACCTTTACCTACTGTGGCATCTAACTGGCCCCTTTTCTTTTAATTATTTTGTAAAATGCAGTGCCTTTCCACATAGCACAAATTTCAAACAGAACAAAAGGGAATGTACTAAAAGTTTATTAGTACTAGTCTTTAATCCCAGTATTCAGGAGGCATGTGGATCTCTTTGAGATCCAGGGCACCTTAGTCTACATAGCGAGTTCCGTGCCAGCTGGGGCAACAGGGAAACCTTGTCTCAAAACAGAATAGAACACAACACAACACAACACAACACAGTTTACTGCTAGAGGTAGACCAGGTTAGCCTTGAACTTGCAAAAATCCTTTTGTCTCTACTTCTAGAATGCTGGGATTATAGGTGGGTGCTCCCACCATGTCAAGCTCTGCCCTTGAGGGTTTTTTTTTATTAATTTTTATTTATTTCTGTATGTGTATGAATGTACTGTCTGCATGCAAGTTTGTGCACCCGTGTCGTGCAATGCGGCGGAGGTCAGAAGAGGGTGTCGGATTCCCCTGGAACTGGAGTTCTCCTGGAATTGGAGTTTCAGATGGTTCTCAGCCGTCATGTGGGTGCTGGGGATTGAACCGGGTCCTCTGTAAGAGCGGTCGGTGCTCTTAACCCCTAGGCCATCTCTCCAGCCCCTGTTGTTTTTTTGAGACAGGGTTTTCCTGTAGTCCCCTCCCCTTCCCTCTTCTCTTTCCTCCCCTCCTTTCTTTCTTCTTAAAAGACATGGTCCATGTAGCCCAGGTTGGCCTCAAATTAACCATGTCACTTGAGAATGACCTCAAATGCCTGATCCCCCTGCCTACATCTCCCAAATCTTCCATCTACTGAGTGTTGAAATTATTGTCTACCATGCCCAGCTCCATTAAGAATTTCTCTATGTTGCTTATGTCAATACTAATGAAAGCACATCTGGCTGGAACTCAACATTCAATTTATATTTTTCCGCCACCACACCCGGCAGTATTCTCTATTCTTATAGAATATGGAATTAGTATGCACAGATACTTACTCCAGGAATATTCTTTATTCACTCTTTATTAGAAAATTAGAATTTCTGCCGGGTGTGGTGGCGCATGCTTTTAATCCTAGCACTTGGGAGGCTGGCGGATCTTTGTGAGTTCAAGGCCAGCCTGGTCTACAGAGCGAGTTCCAGGACAGCTGGGGCTACAGGGAGACCCTGTCTGGAAAAGACCAAAAAAAAAAAAAGAAAGAAAAAAAGAAATCCGGAAAAGCCAGGCGTGGTGGTGCACGCCTTTAATCCTAGCACTTGGGAGGCAGAGGCAGGTGGATCTTTGTGAGTTCAAGGCCAGCCTGGTCTGCAGAGTGAGTTCCACACCAGCTGGGGCTACAGGGAGACCCTGTGTTGAAAAGACCAAAAAAAAAAAAAAAAAAAAGAAATATGGAAAAAATTAAGTTTACCCAACAGAGAACTCTAGCTGCACACACTAAAAGGAGAATTCCTATGAACTGATAGAGTGTGATTTTTAAAAAATATTTTATTGCTGGACATGGGAGGCAGAGACAGGAGGATTTCTGTGAGTTCAAGGCCAGCCTGATATACATAGTGAGTTCCAGGATAGCTAGGGCTATAGGGAGACCCTGTCTCAAAAAGACCAAAAAGAAAATTTTATTATTTTTATTTTATGTGTATGAGTGTTTTGCCTGCATGAATGTAAGTGCACCATGTGTTTTGTGCAGGCCACAGAGGCCAGAAAAGAGTATTGGATTCCCTGGAACTAGAGTTATTGTTTATGTGGTATGTGGTGTTGGGGATCCAACCCAGGGCTTTGTGCTTGCTAGGCAAGTACTCTACCAATTGAGCCGCATCCCCAGTCCTAGAAAGTTGTTTCTTGGATCTACTAGTGACAAAGAAAAGACAAGTTAATGAATAGTATATAAGAAGAACTGGGCCTTGAAGTATCCTTTTATAGGAAGTACCCAGAACGTCCAGATTACAGAGACAAAGTGGGATAGGTTGCCAGGGGCTCTGGAAGGGGGCTGTGGGGCAGGGGGCTCTTGTTTAATGGGGTCAGAGTACAATTGGAGAAGACAGAAGGGTCTTGTATGTTGTGGATAGTGTTTCATAGCATGCACAAGACAATGGATTCAGTCCTTACCATTGCAAAGCAAATATACAAACCCCATTATATGGCCTGAGGCAGGGTCTCATGTATCTCAGGGTAGTCTAAAATTTGTTCTGTAGCTGAGGACATGACAATTAAATTGACTCTGCTGCCTCCCCATGCTAGAATTAAACAGTGCGTGGGTGGCGCACACCTTAATCCTAGAACTCAGGAGCAGAGGCAGGCATTTGTGAGTTCAAGGCCAGCCTCTCTACAGAGTGAGTTCCAGGCCAGCTGGGGCTACAGGGAGACCCTGTTCGGAAAAAGAACCAAAAAAAAAAAAAAAAAATTAGCGGGGATGGATCAGACTACCATGTCTACTTCTATGTGGTGCTGGGATTGAACCCAGCCCTTGTGAATGCTGGAAAGAGACCTCTACCAATTGTGCTACATCCCTAGCCCCATAAATGCCATTTTTATAAAAAATAATTTTCAAATTAGTGAGAAAAGTAGCATTTCACATTTTTGTAAGAGCTAGGCAGTTGTCTGATTGTGTAGTCAGTCTGTAGTGTTGTGTAGCTCCTGGGATGCTATATGCATGCTTGTGAGAGTGAGCAAGGAAAGAAAGCAACGCATCTGAGTATATGAAATTTCTTTGATCTTGTAGCACCCCTCCCCCCAGCACCAGGATCCCCAGGAGTTACTTGGCCACTGGTGGGAACTCTTGTCTTGCCCTGCTGGAGTATTAGCACAGGCTTGTGTGTTCATGGTTCCCTAGGAAGCCTGTTGGGATAGCTGAGGCACCTACGGTGAGATTTTGCCCAGACTTAAGTGGGCACACCCTAACCCTGTTGATGTGCCTAGGCTTGGATGAGCATTGGAGAGCTACATTAATATGGAGCTTTTAACGCCATTCTTATTTCCTCACTTCTGTTTTTTTAGTTTATTTCCTTCAATGTTATATAGATGTTTACTTAAAACCCTTTTGTTAGCCCTCCAAAGCCTCTGATCTCCTAATTGTCCTCACATGCCACAAAAGAGCTCCACAGTCAGAAAACAGCAAGAGGCANCAGCCTGGAGAGGCAGGGGAGCTGTGCATTCTGCTCCAGCCTTACACTACTGGCTTATGTTCACAAGCTGGGGGTGGTCCCCAGCAGCCCCTCTGAGAGCTGGGCCCAGAAAATGGGGCCACCTCTCCCACTTTTTTTCTTGTTGCAGTTTTCGATCTAATTGATGTGCCCTTAATACATGGCCGCTCGGTTGCGTGTTACAGAAGGCAGCCAGAACACAGTGCGGAGGACAGGCATCAGGCCCAGGCAGCAGCCCTCTGCTCTTCCCTGCTGGTCATCAGCACTTGGACCAATCCTGCTGCTTCAGGTCACACCTCAGCCACCCTGGGCGTAACTGGGAGCACCCATCTGAGATACATGATACAGCACGTCCTGGGCCAGGATACCTGGGGGATGGCTCGGCAGGTGAGTGTGGGCCAATGGCCTGGTTTCCAGAAACGGAAGCTGTGGCAGCCTTAAGCGGAGCCGCAGAGCGGAAACAGATAGAAAGATGACATTGGTGGGTGGGCCATCTCGTCCCAGAGGGACGGGAATGCAGCCCTCGCCCAGGATCGGGCAGCCAAGGCTAATAGTACTCCTCGTCGTATTGCTCCGGGATCCTTACGTGTGTCACAGATTGCTTTGAGCTCATACGTCATAACTTGAGACAGTGTGGAGCTGCTCCAGGCTCTCTACTCTTCTGTTCTCTCTCTCTCCTTCTCTCCCCTCCCTCCCTCGACGCGTCTCTTTCCTTTTCCTCTTCCTTTTTCTCTTTTTTTTTTTTTTTTTTTTTTTTTTTTTTTTTTTTTTTTTTCATTTTTTTTCCATTTATCATCTTACATTATATACCGGAAATGCAACTATATCATGAAATAGTAGAGAGCATCATAGCTAAAGTATGGCAGCTAGCTTTCTCAACCAAAGCTATACAGAAAGAAGTGATTCCACTTTTCTCCCTCTTTCCTCTTTACCTGAGCCGGTCCTTCCTATTGTCCATCCTGCAACTTAGGACCTCAGGAAGAGGAAAAACGCTACCTTCAGTCAGACACGCACCTAAAGGGAAAGGTGGCTCGGATGAGGTTTGTGGGTGAACAGGGCTTGCCGGAGACCACCCCTGCTTGGCCCTTAATGCCAATAATGTTCAGAAACCACCTACCTCTGTTCCTCCTCCAGTTCTTCTTTGGTCATCATCTGCTTGTACTGGCTTCCCCTCAGCTGTCCAGGACTGTTGTTACTTAAAGGAAGGGAGGGGCCATCACTGCAAGGGCTTGGAAAAGTAGAGGAGGATGAGTGCTTATCTAATTAACTGCAAAACCAGCTAGGGCCGCCTCTCATATTATGCTTTGTCCTCTTTCCTTGGGTGTGTAGGCAGCGTTTATTACATATACTGTGTGGTTTACAACCACGTATGGGTAAGCCAGATGTGGTGTGTGTGGTGAGAGCTGGGGGGAACTCGTTACCCAGGGACCCTTCTTTATGTAACAATAGATATGGCGCAAGCATCTTTCCCCCAAAACTCCATTGCACCCTCTCAGTGATCTTCCCTTTGTCTAGGGTTTAACAAGAACTTGGGACCACGTCTAAGCCTTGACCCAGCGGCATCATACCACTCCGGCTTTGGGCGCACAGGCCTGTTTTAATCCTAATTTTACAAGGAACTGTTGATCCGGCAGAGGTACAGCGCGGATCTGCTCAGTAGAGTTCAAGGCCCAGACTACGCTGGTTCTCAGCCACGTGAGCCACCCAGGCACACTGAGCCGCTGTTTCACAAAGAAGCTTACCATAGATAAAAAAAATAGAATAATAAAAGAATAATAATGACAAAGGGTTCCAGCATCTCACTTGGTCACCTCCAGTGGGTAAATAAGGATCAATAGTTGCTTACTGCCTCGCCACCAACCCAACGGCCGGGGCCATGGCCCCTCAGCTGACTGAGAACCTTAGTTTGATACCCATGGGACATCAGGGACTGGTGAAAATGAAGAGGGAATAATAGCATCATAGAACTAGTAGTCATTCCTTGATGCAATGTGCATAGTTACTTTATGCCAGACAACGTTTATCCTGTCCTACCACATCAAAATGGTAAAAAAATATGCATATGGTGCGGCTGGAGAGAATTAGATTGTGCCTCGTTCTAAAAGGTGGAAAGGTTAAGACCACTTAACTGCTCTTGTTGAGAGGACTCTGCTGTTTGGGTATTCATGTAGTGTCTATTCGCCCTAGCAACAGGTAAATTGGCCAAATAGGCAGAACCTCGTGAGACAAGTAATACCATAACAACTTCCAGTCCTCCAAGTGTGAGTGTGATTGTACCAATCACATTTTTTGATTGACCTCCGGTAGGACACTGTCTAACACCCACACTCACAACATGGCGTGGAATAACACCCCTCCCCCCCCCGTACCATCACATGCCAGGGCCATACACATTCAAAACATACTATAAGATAATAAATTTGGTTTTTTGGTCTTTTCGAGGACTAGAGGTGAGCCTCCCATGGTAAGTCCAGCTGTATTGCTGGTTTTGCGAACTCATCCTTGCTCAGACCAGGGCTGGTCCTTGTAACTACATAGATCCGCCTTGCTTTGTGGTGCGCTGCTCACCCAAACAGTGACCCAAACTCGGCACACAGTTAAGTTAAAGAGCGGCTGCTCAAATGCAGCCACCATGCCGGCGTGAGCAAAACTTTATTATTATATTTCATGTATCTGAAAGCAACTGTCTGCTATATATCCTCAAATATTGTGTTTTAAAAAAGATGGGATTCTCTTGAGAATTGAGATGCCCTAGAGGCAGTTGCTGTCTATGTTAAGAGCACTGGATGCTCTTGCATAGAGGACGTGGAGCTTCATACCACTTTTGTTTCCCATAGCTCACACACCACATTGCGTAAGGTTTGCCATGCTACAATGACATACTCATCTGTGCGTAGGGGGTATAAGAGTATGTTGTCATATCTAAAAATTCCCACCGCTCCCCTATCTGAGACCTACTCTGATCAGGAAATACTGGATCACAACATGTGACATGGCAGGTTTCAACTTCTACTATGTTTTAACAAATCCTTTGCAGGCGAATCTCGTGAAATTGTAAATTGTTTAGGAATAAATTAACATAAAATTAAAATAAATAAATAATAACCGCAAAATTTAAAATAAAATATTAAGATATAATAAAAGGTAGATAATTATCAGCCAAGAGTTTAGTAATTTTGATATATAATGCCTCGGGCAGAGTGCTCCTTGCGCGTGAAGGCTCGTTGGTGCGTTTGCCAGCTTCCTGAATACGGAAGCGTCATAGTGTCCCCGGAGGCCTAGGGAGATCATTATCCAATTAAAGCAGCAGTACACCTCGACACCGCAGAAAACAACCAAAGATATCACCAGGGCCATTTTTATTTTTTTTTTTAGAATTTTTTTTAGTATATTTGATGTTATGTGTTAATGAAGATGAAATATATCTATCTTCAATAAGAAAGCAATGTCTAGATGACCATAATGATCAGGTGTGGGTTGCCACCCATTAATGTCATCAATTGCTGTGAGTCGAGGTACAGACTTATGCAAATTTGAGAGAAGGACAATTCAGGTGTTCCTGAAATGTGATGGTTTAAAGAGATAGTTCTCAGTAGCGAACTGCACTAATTGCGGTAGCTGGCAAGATTCGAGACGATACCGGGTCTCTTCATTGTGCGATAATGACAGAATGCTCAAGTTCGGGCAGCCATTGGCTTGAAGCCTCGAGTAATCTCTCCAGGCCCTGTTCAATCACGCGAGGCCCTTTTGATCAGAGATACCCTTTAGGTTTCCTAACGTGTAGGGTGCATCTTCCACTGGATGAAGACAGATGGGAATCACAGGATGAAACTGACGCCAGGGAGAAGCCAGGCGCGCCAAGGTGAGGGCTATGGCTCATCTCTACAAACAATACTTTGATAGTTATGTTAAGATTGTTTAAGGTAAAGATTGTAGTGTGTTAGTTGAGTGATTTTAATTTATTCGTACATCATGAATAATTAGCTTTGTATTATTTTTTATTTATCTAGAGGCAGAATGGTAGGCATTCTCGCCTGTGTAGCCCCAGACTGGGTTGGGAAACTCGACTCTGTAAGACCAGGCTTGGCACTGAACTCAACAGAGAAGGTGAACTGGAGGCAGTACGACAAGTTCCCCTGCCTACCCGAGGTTGCTAGCAGTGAACATTGATTCTTTATCGCTGCTACAAGTGTAGGTGCTAGGAAATCGGTTGTTTATAGAAAAGCAGTGATGTACCTGTATCATGCCTAGAAATTAGACAGCTTGCACTACCTTTGAGACTGCTGCAAGGATCATACTCTCCAATGGAGCACCCCCCGCCAAAGACAAATTTGTCCTTTCCATGCTCCACTGCAAGGCCAGTCTGGCTTCCAATGTATGTTTCACCTCACTCCTGTGACAGCACACATAGACGAACTAGTTTACTGGGACCGTCAATCCAGTCAAGCTGCGAAAGGACTCTCTTGCTTCCAAGTCAGCAAGGAATCCTCCCAGGTCTGTCTACCAGACGACATCTTGGTCGGTTGTCGTTATAGAACAGCTGCTCAGTCTCTGTGCTGATTCAGATCACAAGCTCTATGGGTGTGCCAAATTACCAAATCATACTCAGGGAGCATAGGAGGCCCTGGGTAGGGAGCCGACCTCCATAGACCCTCCCTCTCCATAATTCTACTGAGTGGCAATTAATGGACTCCTTGTGACTATATATTCTCACAATTAATGGTTGGATGAATTTGCTGATTGATTTTTTGTCATGTCCTCTAGGCCCATCCTCTCCTTCCTCTCCTGGGTTATCAGAAACAGAAAACACACATCTGGTTGGGATACAAGTGACATGGAGCGGAAGCAGGCCTGCTGTGAACAGGTGTGCTGTGAACAGGCGTGCTGTGAACAGGCGTGGCGGAGTGCCAGTCTCTGAGGGCAGCCCCAGTGCCCACAGACTGTCAGAAGGGCAGAGCTCCAGGTATGACAGGGGGAGGGGCAGCAGAGGGGCCAGGCCACTGACAGAGGACAGCAGAGGAAGGTCAGGCCACTGACAGAGGGCAGCAGGGGAGGGTCAGGCCACTGACAGAGGGCAGCAGGGGAGGGTCAGGCCACTGACAGAGGGCAGCAGAGGGGGGCCAGGCCACTGACAGAGGACAGCAGAGGAAGGTCAGGCCACTGACAGAGGACAGCAGGGGAGGGCCAGGCCACTGACTGAGGGCAGCAGAGGGGGGTCAGGCAACTGACAGAGGACAGCAGAGGGGGGTCAGGCAACTGACAGAGGACAGCAGGGGATGGCCAGGCCACTGACAGAGGGCAGCAGGTGCTGGGCACGCCAGCAGAGGAAGGGAGAGCTTCAGGGCAGCACAGAGAAGCAGAGTGTTCTAGGAGAATCTGCTTGGGAAGCAATGTCCTCAGTGTCCCTCAACCTCAACTGCCACTCTAGAAGCACTTCCTTCTGCCTCTCCAGAGTCAGGTGTGTCACCTCTACCCCTTCCACAGCAGGACAGGACTAGACAGCTTCACCTCTTCCAGCTGGGAGCAATCACCTGTCATCAGATAAGTTGATGGGGGCTACAGAGAAAAAAAAGGCCTCTGAGATTAGGGTTCTCTCCTGGCTGAGAGGAAGAAGGTTCTAGATATGAAGTAGAATCCAAAATTTTGCACAGGCCACGTTTCTCTCTCAGCCACCATCACTTAGAAGGATCAGGGTCCTCAACCAGCCAGTCCTTCAGGGCCTGAGGCCTTCCTCAGGAGGCAGCCTTTATATAAGAATTGGTCTGGCACACACCTTTAATCCTAGCACTTGGGAGGCAGAGGCAGGTGGATCTTTGTGAGTTCAAGACCAGCCTAGTCTAAGTAGAGTTCCAGGATAGCCAGAGCTACAGGGAGACTCTGTCTCGAAAAGAACCAAAAAAAAAAAAAAAATTACGGGCACGCTCAGGCACTACCATGTCTAGTTCTATGTGGTGCTGGGGATTGAACCCAGGCCTTTGTGCATGTTAGGCAAAGACTCTACCAATTGTGCTACATCCCTAGCCCCATAAATGCCATTTTTATAAAAAATAATTCTCAAATTAGTGAGAAGAGTAGCATTTCACATTTTTGTAAGAGCTAGGCAGTTGTCTGATTGTGTAGTCAGTCTGTAGTGTTGTGTAGCTCCTGGGATGCTATATTGCATGCTTGTGAGAGTGAGCAGGAAAGAAAGCAAAGCATCTGAGTATTATGAAATTTCTTTGATCTTGTAGCACCCCTCCCCCCAGCACCAGGATCCCCAGGAGTTACTTGGCCACTGGTGGGAACTCTTGTCTTGCCCTGCTGGAGTATTAGCACAGGCTTGTGTGTATCATGGTTCCTAGGAAGCCTGTTGGGATAGCTGAGGCACCTACGGTGAGATTTTGCCAGACTTAAGTGGGCAACTCCCTAACCCTGTTGATGTGCCTGGCTTGGATGAGCCTTGGAGAGCTACTTATATGGAGCTTTTAACGCCATTCTTTTCCTCACTCTGTTTTATTTATTCCCGTGTTTATAGATGTTTACTTGAAACCCTTTTGTTAGCCCTCAAAGCCTCTGATCTCCTTTGTCCTCACTGCACAAAGACCCACAGTCAGACCAGAGGTCCACATACTTGGTCCATTTGTCCTGACACAGTTTCTGCTGCTCTGTAGCCTTGGCTTGCCATACTTTCTTTTTTTGTCCTTTAATATTTTATTTGAGTTTAATTGAATTATGTCAAATGGTATATTTCCTGTCAAATGGGATACTTCCTGTCAAATAATAAAATAGCCACATTCTGGGTAACACTCTGCCTCTACTGCCAGACATCTTCAAAGTTGTCTTTCTAATATTTTACTGTTGTTACTTTGTTTTTGTTTTGAGACAGAGTCTAGTTTGTAGCTTGGAATTGGCTGTGTAGATCAGGCTGGCCTGGAACTCGCAGAGATCTGCCGCCTCCACCTCCCAAGTGCTGAGATTAAAGGTATGTGCCATTACACTTGGCCTGCTTTTTTCTTCTTGATGGACTCGTCTCTATGGCCTTTACATTTCTACGTTCTTTATGTTGAGGGCCCATTTGTCCATCCCTGTTGATCTTCTAGAATGTTTGGAGTCTCTGGAATTTCCCCACTGGACTTTGCAGGAGGCTGTTAGCTCACCTTGTTCAAGCATTTCTGAACTCTTGTGACTTCCCCCTCATCTCTGTCCCAGTGTTTTTGGAACTTGAGTATTTTCCCCTCTGGATCCCCAGTTAGTCACATGGGAAGTGGCTGGGCTAGGAGGCAGAATCCATGACCCCTTTCTAGACTTATCCCAACAATGGTTTGAGACCTGTATCAGCAGATTATTTGATTTAAACATTTTCTTTTTTTTTTTTTTTTTTTTTGGTCTTTTTTTTGAGTGACAGGGTCTCCCGTAGCTTCAGCTTGTCCTGGAAACTCAGCTCTGCAGATCAGGCGGCCTTGAACTCACAAGATCACTGCCTCTGCGCTTTCCAAGTGCTAGGATTTAAGCGCGTGCCAACCACTCCCGGCGTGAGTTAAACATTTTCCTTATGGTTGTGTGGATGTGGATGCTTCATTACATAAGTTCGGTTTGTCAATACTTAGGACTCTAGAACTATCCCATGATCTCATTTGTTGTCCATTTTAAGATTTTTTTAAATTAAATGATAGTTTTTTTCATGTTATCGAATGTACTGTCTTGTCTTAGTTGTTTATGTCACCCACTGTCGTTGCAGATGGCAGAGGTCGAATTATGGTATCTGAATGCGTGGTAGTTTCCTGTTGAAGCGTGTCTATATAGATGGTTTCTTCAGCTGCCATGTGTTGTGCTGGATCTTATATCTTGTCTTCTGCCAAGAGCCATGTCAGCACTCTTAACCGCCATTTTAGCAACCCATCTCTCCAGCGCCATTTATATTTGAATAGGGTCTTACTGCTGTTTCTCTAGCACTCTCCTTTTTTGTTTTATTTATTTATTTATTTATATTTAAAACTTTTATCCACTTTTTTTTTGAAATATTTCTTTAAATAAATCTTATTTTACGTCTATATATCTATATATATCACAGACAAAACGCCATATAAACACAAAGGAAGTGGTGCAGAATGGAGATGCTGGCCAACTTTGGATCTGAGGCTCATAAGCAACAGCCCAGGTTCTGAGGATGAGGTAGGGAGGGAGGGACCATTTGGTTCTGTCATACAGCCAGCTAGAGAGCTCTGAACAGTGAGAAGCATGCCTGCATCCGAGCGCGAAGGAACTAGCTCCGAGGGGCTTACCAAGTACAAAAATTTTATCATTTTTTACAGCAGTGAATTATTAATCTTAACAATCAATTATTAAAATAAAAGCAAACGTATCTATATTCTACCTCAAACAAACAAAAATCTGAGGAAGAGACCCTGGTAGAAAAACTGGCAATTCAAGCGAATGAGAGAACTGTTATCTTTCTATATATATAATGGTCTTCTTCACCCCGCCCAAACCCTCCCAGCGACTAAAACTGTATGGATCGACTTAGATCTGCAAAAGGTTGTAAACAAGTTCTTGCCAAGCCAATCCTCTCCTTGTCATGGAGCACAGGGCCACTGCTTATGAGGGGGCAAACTTCTTCGCTTGTGCTCGAACCCTTTTCTCATATTCCACTCTGTTTTGGCAGTAAATCGTGTAGGCCTCTGCTTGAGCTGGGTCTTGGATATTTGGTTCATTTAGAAGTTCTTGTATTCCTGATAAGATCTGTTTGATCGTGATGGCTGGCCTCCAGTCCTTGTCTTCCTCCAGGATGGACAGACACACTGTACCTGAAGGGTACACATTTGGGTGAAATAGTGGTGGCTCAAATTTACATTTTGGTGGTGAGGATGGGTAGTCATCTTTGAAAAGCATCCGTAGCTTGAATAAGCCTCCTTCCCATGGAGTCCCCTTCTTTCCAGGGATGGCACACTCCCAGTTCATCAGGTTCATCGTGCATCAGGATTCTTTGTTGGGACAGCCACAAAGCCAAAGGGAGTGGTCCTTCCTCCCACGCGTTTCCTCTCCTGGGCCCAATGCTGCTTGAGGGCCGAATTCCCCGGACATTATTCAATCCCTTGGCGACCGCGGCCCGGACCCCGTCGCGGCGGACCCAAATTTATCCATTTTTTTATGGTATGAATGCTTTGCCTACATTTAGGTTTGTTGCTCCACTGTGTTTTGCAATGCCGGAGGTCAGAAGAAGGCATTGATTCCCCTGGGACTGGAGCCAAAGACAGCTTTCAGCCGCATTGTGTTGTGTTGCTGGGGATTTGAAAACCCGGGTCCTCTACAGAGTCAAGTCGGGTGCTGTCCTTAATATCTGCTAGGCCATCTCTCCACCTTTTTCTTATTTTATATTTATTTATTTTATTTATTTATTTTATTATTATTTTATTTTGTCTTTTTTGAGACAGGGTACTCCCATGTAGCTCCCAGCTGTCCTGGAACTCACTCTGTAGACCAGGCCATGGCCTTGAACTCACAAAGACCACCTTCTCTGGTTCTCATATATCTAGGAATTAAAGCGTGCCGCCACCACGCCCGGCGAATCTTCTTTCTTATTTAAAAAAAATATTTATTATTTTGTCTCTGTTTTGATTTTACTCCTTTTTTTGTGTGTCGCAGTAGCATTTTTGGAGGTCAGAAGAGCGGAGGTGTCAGAATCCCTTGAACTTGGAGTTAGAGCGAGTGTTAGCTATTCTTCTGGAGGAATTTATAGATTCTAGTTCATATATCCTGGAACTGAGTATAGGAACAGTATTAGCTGCCAATGAAGTGCTGGGAATAAATCAGTCTTGCAAGCAGTGAGTGTTCTTAACCTCTGAGCCATCTCTTTAGCCTCCCCCCTTTTTTTTTTATCTTGAACTCACAAAGATCTGCCTGCCTCTAGCCTCCCCTTTTTATTCTTTTATATTTAGGTGGTTTTTTTTTTGGGGGGGGGGTGAGACAGGGTCTCCCTGTAGTCACAAGTGGCCCGGGTCTCACAGGCTGGCCCCATCTCACCGAGACCACCTGCCTCTGATTCCTGAGTGCTAGGATTAAAGACATATACCACTATACCTGACTCTACATTTATTCTATCTTTAATTATGATTATGTGTGTATGTCTTTGTGAGAGTATGTGCATGTAGGGCTGGTGAAGGCTTGAAGCATTGGATTTCTCTGGTGCTGTAGTTGAAGGTAGTTATGAGCTGCCTTATGTGGGTGCTGGGAACTGAACTCAGGTCTTCTAGAAGAGTAGCAAGTGCTCTTTTTTTTTTTTTTTTTGTCTTTTTGAGAGCAAGTGCTCTTAATCACTGAGCCATCTCTCTAGCCCCCTTAAGATTTTTTTCTTTTAATTTTTTTTTAAATTTTTTGTGTATGAATGTGCTATTTTGCGTGTAGGTCTGTGCACCCATGTTGTGCAATGCCGTGGAGGTCAGAAGAGGGTCTTGGATTCCCCTGGAAGTGGAGTTCTGGAATTAGAGTTACAGACGGTTCTCAGCCGCCATGTGGGTGCTGGGGATCAAACCCGGGTCCTCTGCAAGGGTGGTCGGCACTCTTAACCGCTAGGCCATCTCTCCAGCCCCTCTTTTAATTTTTATTTATGGATATGTATGTGTGGGTGCCAGAAGAGGTCATTGTAGCCCCTGTAACTGGCATTACAGGTGGTTGTTAGCTGCCTCATGTGGGTGCTCAGAACCAAACTCTAGTCCTCTGCAAGAGCAAGTGCTCTTAACTGTTGAGCAGCTCCTTTAGACTATTTTTGTTCTTATTGTTCATGTTTTGAGACAGGGTTTCACTCTGTAACTCAGGCTGGTCTTGAACTCACGATAGTCCCTTGCCTCAGCCTTCAGAGTTCTGGGATTACAAGAGTGAGCCACCACACCAGGCTCTGTCCTGAACTCTTTTTTGTTGTTGTTGTTGTTGTTGTCCTGAACTCTTGATCCACCTGCTTCAGCCTCGGAAGTACTGAGATTGCAAATGAGTCTCCAGGCCCAGTTCAAGACCTAGTTTTTGTGATAGGAAAATGAAGGTGGTCTTGGGCTTTGGAGCTGTAGCAGTGTGGATGAGCCAGGTAGCCATTCCAAATGCCATCCAGAATCAGAAGTGAGGGCTGGAGGTAGAAGATCCTTGGCTGTACTTCTTGAGATCATTTCATCTGTTGTTGAACAAGGTTCCTGGGTAGTTCCAAAACACAACTTTTAAGACTGTTGCTTTTGGGCTGGAGAGATGGCTCAGCGGTTAAGAGCACCGACTGCTCTTGCAGAGGACCCAGGTTCAATTCCCAGCACCCACATGGTGGCTAAGAACCGTCTTTAACTCCAGGGGAATCTGACGCCCTCTTCTGACCTCCATGGCATTGCATGACAAAGGTGCACCAACCTACAAGCAGACAGTACATTCATACACATAAAAAACAATAGGGACTGAAGAGATGGCCTGGCAGTTAAGAGGGCCGACTGCTCTTGCAGAGGACCTGGGTTTGATCCCCAGCACCCACATGGCGGCTGAGAACCGTCTGTAACTCCAATTCCAGGAAAACTCCAATTCCAGGGGAATCTGACACCCTCTTCTGACCTCTGCTGCATTGCATGGCATGGGTGCACAAACCTACATGCAGACAGTACATTCATACACATAAATAAAATAAAATAAAATAAAATAAAAAGACTATGCACTAACTAAAAAATAAATAAAAAATTTAAAAAGTCATACACCACAACCAAATTTGTTTTTTTTTTTTAAAAAAAAAGACTATTGCTTTTAGCTGGAGGCTGGCTGCCACACCTTCTTCCCAGAAGTGGATGGGTGTAGCAGTCTGTGCCACCTGGCTGGCTGCTCTGTGTCAGCAGCCCTGTGTGGAACTGGGTTTCAGCACTCTGAGAAGGTGTCCCTAGAAGTAATGTCCTTTCATGTGTAGTGATGCAAGAACTATTTTTCCTATTTAAAAGTGGATATTAAATTTAAGGAAAGAAAATGGTGCTTGTCTCTTAGACCTCGGAATCAGCTAGACCTGGATTTTGCCAGTTCAGTGACTGTTCCTTTCTTCGCTTGGCAAGAGTTTTTGATGTCTGTGTTGGGCATCTTCCATGTGTTAGGCAGGTTCTAGGTGGAGATAGTAGAACTGCCCAGTTTCTTTCCTTGAGACAGCAAGCAGGTCATGTGCAGTGCTGGGAGGTATAGGTGGTTTTGAGGTTGTGTAATTGGGAACCTGACCTACTTAGGATAGCTCTTATAGGGAAGTGCTTTGCTTTTCCTCTTTGAGGGTCTCATGGAGTTCCTGCTGACCTCAACTTGTCATGTAGCTGAGGATGATGGTGAACTGGTCCTTTTGCCTCCATCTCCCCAGGACTTGGGATGATAGTGTGCACCATCACACTCTTGAGGCCACTTCTGAGCTGACATTCCTGAGCTTAGTAGCATCAGTTAGGCCAAGAGAGGGGGAGCTTTCCATGGGAGACCCACCAGTGGGAGAGGCTGTATGAGGGGAGGTCTCTCTGGATGATGCAGGACAGGATTCCTGAGCTAGGTGTTGCCATTCTCAGGCTGTAGGTCCATTCTTTTTTTTTTTTTTTTTTTTTTGTATAATACAAAATTCCTTTATTGTTACATAAGGGAAACAAAGGGAGTTCAGTTCTCTCTTAACAAAATAAACAGTAAAGATCAAAATTGCACAGTTAAAATCCAGTTCTTAGGTGCAGTCAGTCCTTAAGGGAAGCAGAACTATGTTCATGTATTGCAGGCCTTTCTCTCTCTCTCTCTCTCTCTCTCTCTCTCTCTCTCTCTCTCTCTCTCTCTCTAGTCTCAAGAGAACACTGTGGTTTAGACCACGTGCTGCTTGCTCTGCTGTTTTGGGTTTACTCAGCCTTGCTTTGCACACGGGGCCTCCAAGCCTGCCAATGCTGGATCAGAATCCTCTCCCATCCCTCCAAGCTTCCTTCATAGCAGAGGGAGTGTGCAGCTCTGTGAGACAATTTATGCATATAATTCAGGGAACAGCCACACAGATGTCTTCAGGTTATTTTCACGAAAAAAGTGTGTGCACTCAGATGACTTCATGAGACACCAAAGGCTCTTTCCATCCTCAGTCATCCTCCTAACATGGAACTGGAAAGCAGGTTAATGATCCAGAGACAGCAGAGTGGGAACATTCAAGCTCGCATGGTCTAGCTACTACTTTTATGCAGAGGAATACAAGTCCTTGTCCTGACAGAAGCCACATTTACATATTCCCAACTGTCTTCCTGATTCTACAAGTCCTCAAGGACCTATTGTTTCTTCAGGTCAACTTCAGACCTGTCCATGTGGGTTACCCCACTATTCACAATTGTTTCCAATGCATTGAGCAGTGGCTGAAAATATATGTTCTAGGTCTTCACCAGGGGACCCCTCTCCATGGGCTTTCATTTCTTGGCATCCAGCAGTGATCTTCCCCTATTTACTGCCAACAAAGACACAGTCTAATCTCCTGGTCATAGGCACAGCGGTTACAACACTGAGGACAGATATCTGTAGCAAAGGATATCATCTTGGGCTGTCTTATGACCTTCAGCTTATTTATGAACTCAGGAAAAAATGGTTGAAACCTCTCTATGAGGACTTTCCCCATGTCATCATAGAATTCCAGAGGGACAGGGTACAGCTCCATGTTCAACTGGCTTAGGTTGGCTGTGTGGTGCAGAAGGTCCTCCAGGAGAGACAAAGAGATGACATTGTCATAGAAGTTGACCTTGGTGAGCTGGGAGCATCGGCTGAGGCCAGGCAGGAGGGCACTGACCTGAGCGTCCCTCATTCTGCACCCCTCTAAGTCCAGGGTCTTCAGAGTGTCTGCTACACCCTCTAGAAGATCTTGCAGATGTATGAGACATAAATCGAACAATATGACACCCCTCAGGTCCAGATGTTTGAGCTGACAGAGGCTCTGACACTGGGACAGGGAATTTAAGTCTGACTGTGAAAGTCTGCAGTAAGTGATGGACAGGGTCTCCAAAGCATTCTTCAAGCACCTGGACAACTGTTCCATGTGGTCAGTGATAAAGAAGACACGATTCATGTGGAGATGCTGGAGGTAGTTGAGCTTGGGGAACTGACAAATGAACTTGGTGACATACTTCTCTATGTTGGTGGAAGTATTTACATCCTTGAAGGTGCTGCCACGGATCTGTTCTATATGGAGTTTTCGAAGATTTATCATCTGCCCCAGGTATGAAGAAAAACGAGCCAGGGTTGACAGGCTCCACCCTGTGTTCAGCTCTAACTCCTCCATGTACTCTGGGTGAAAAACGTCCAAGACCTTCCTGATAGTGTGAACAGGAACTTCATAAATCTGCATCTTCGGGCAGCACAGCCTCAGTTTTCCTCTCCTCTTCTGGGCCCACTGTAGGAGGCATGCTTGGTATTCGTCAAGATGAGCTCTAAGGCAGAGGTCAGCTGACACCTTCAAGCGCCTCCTCAGAGAGTATCTAGGAAGGTCCTTCACTATATGTATTGGCTTCTCACCCCTGACCTGGATGACCTTGGATGAACCATCATCCTCTCTTCCAGCCCAGATGGTCCAGAAGTTGTCATGCACACTTCTCAAATCCAGCACTCGAAGTTCACACCTACTGTGGCTAAGCTTCTGTGTCAGCAGCATATCCAGTCCATCCAGCAGTGCTTGCAAGGTCTCTAGGTGAGGAGTCTTTATCAAGGATCCCACAGGAAGGCAGGGGAAGGGCCAGGCTGCCACCATCTCCTTCATGATGTTAGTTTGTCTGCTGTCCAAAGCCTGCTTGAATAGTCGTGGCAAGAGTTCCATGGGCAGGTACTGGAAAGCAGAAATGGCCAAGGCTTCAGCCCTCAGCAGGCTCTTCCCTGCCAGCTCCATGAGTGAGTTTTGGCGCTGGAGCCTCATCTTGATGGACCTTCTATCAGGAGTGTCCTGTCCTGCTTAGGGTCTACAGTCTTTGAAGCAGGGGGAGTCTTGGTGAAGGTAGGTTACTTCCACGTTCAGGGCAATGCTGACAGGTCTCAGGCAGTGACTCCACACTGCAGTTTTCTGAGTGTCCTGTAGGTCCATTCTTAGAGTGACTAGAACCACCCTAGAGTTTTAAGTGGAGGACGGTAATAAGATTCAGGATTCAGGATTTCACAAGGTGGCTTAGTTTGGAGAGGTTAGGTATAGATAGGGCAGATGATCAGTAAGTTAGTACAGGGTACCAAGGCTGGAGGGGTGGGAAAGAGGGAGACCCCTCCACAGGTAGAACTCTTAGGGGGAGAGCTGGACAGAAGCTCAAGGAGAATTCACCCTAGGAGGTGTGGGCCCCTTGTTTTAGAACCAGCAGAGAGCCTAGAGGCCAGAGACATGGTGTGAGAGTACAGCGTGTGGAATATTCTCAGCAGAATGGAACAGGAAGCTATGGTAAAAGTCAAAATAGTAGTGAACATGCATTGCCTGACACAGATGGATGCTAGGCTGGGTGGTGGCTGGACAGTGCCCCTGGGGTTGGGCTTGGTCTCTGCCAGTCTCCTGCTATTCACTGTATCCCCCTCTTGGTCTCTGCCAGTCTCCTGCTATTCACTGTATCCCCCTCTTGGTCTCTGCCAGTCTCCTGCTATTCACTGTATCCTCCTCTTGGTCTCTGCCAGTCTCCTGCTATTCACCGTATCCCCCTCTTGCTTTACCTTGCAAGACACTCTCCTGCCCACCCTCCCCTCTGCTGGTGGCAGGAGCTCAAGGCACGGTCTGGGCCGGGTGGAGGTGCCACAATTGCCAGTGCCATGTCCCCTAGCATGATGCCTGTGTCTACAGCAGTAGTAGCAACAGTGGTGGTGGCAGTGGTGTTGCACGGGAACTCCTTACAAAAGTCTTTATGTAGCTCTGGACTCAGCAGTCTGAAGGGCGTTTGTAATCCCGACCTCTGCTTACTATAGACATCAGGCTGGATTTTCCCCCTTCTTTGGCTGGTATTTAGTTTTTATTGTTATTTTATTTTTATTTATTTATTTATTTATTTTTTTAATTTTATTTATTTCTGTATGTGTATGAATGTACTGTCTGCATGCAGGTCTGTGCACCCGTGTCGTGCAATGCCGCGGAGGTCAGAAGAGGGTGTCGGATTCCCCTGGAACTGGAGTTCTCCTGGAATTGGAGTTTCAGACGGCTCTCGGCCGCCATGTGGGTGCTGGGGATCGAACCCGGGTCCTCTGCAAGAGCGTCGGCGCTCCTAACCGCTAGGCTATCTCTCCAGCCCTTATTTATTTATTTTAATTTTTTTGGTATTTATTTATTTTGTATGTAGGTTTGTGCACCCATGTCGTGCAATGCCGCGGAGGTCAGAAGAGGGTGTTGGATTCCCCTGGAACTGGAGTTAAAGACAGTTTTCAGCCTCCATGTGGGTGCTGGGGATCGAACCCGGGTCCTCTGCAAGAGCAGTTGGCCACTAGGCCATCTCTCCAGTCCTGGAATTTAGTTTTTATTAAACAAAAAAAACCAGCAAGGCATGGGCATAGTGGCACATAACTGCATTCCAACTTTGAGAGGTGAAGGCAGGAAGATTAGGATCAAGCTTATCCTTGGCTTTATAGGGAGTTTATGGGTTTTATGAGACCCTCTCTAAAGAAATTAAAGGAAAAAAAGGGAAAATTTATTCTACCTATAGCTGTTTCTGTAGCTGTGAGCACAAATTCTGCGCTATCTTTTTCTTTCATACAGGCATACTGTACTGTGAAAACATTTTCTGTCACATTCACCTAATAATATTGTATGTAAATTATCTGGTATGTAACTTGGTGAACTTACAATGCTTTCAGGAGTTGGAAGACACTTAAAATGGAATAGCATATCTCTGTGTTCCTCTTTTTATTAAAAGTTTACTACAAGTAGCTTAAAAAGCTTGAGCCGGGTGTGGTGGCACACGCCTTTAATCGTAGCACTTGGGAGGCAGAGGCAGTTGGATCTTTGTGAGTTCAAGGCCAGCCTGGTCTTCAGAGGGAGTTCCAGGACAGCTGGGGCTACAGGGAGACCCTGTCTCAAAAAGACCAAAAAAAAAAAAAAGAAAAAGCTTGAAATTCTGCCAGGCGTGGTGGCGCACGCCTTTAAGCCTAGCACTTGGGGGGCAGAGGCAGGCAGATCTTTGTGAGTTCAAGGCCAGCCTGGTCTACAGAGTGAGTTCCAGGACAGCTGGAGCTACAGGGAGACCCTGTCTGGAAAAGACAAAAAAAAAAAGCTTGAAATTCCACACTCAGGACGAAAGCCAGTTTGTAGACATTAGCTTAGTCTACCTGAGACCTGGAGTCATGAGCCTGGGGACTTCTTGCTCCCTCTGTCCTTCCTTGCAAGTGGTATCACCATTGGTGTTCTATTACCCTTGGTTAAGCACCCTAATTCCCAAAGGGATTTTCATTTGACTGAAAAAAAATCCTCTGCTTTGCTTTGAGTTGCTGCTGTGTTTCTGGTAAGTTCAGGGTGTGTCCAGACACATTTCAGACACAGATTCTTTTTACATTTATATGCAATTAATTAATTGCGTAAAATGTATTGCCTTCATGTATGTAAGTGCACTCATGTTGTGTAATCCCTGTGGAGGTCAGAAGAGGGTGTTGGATCCCCTGGAAGTGGAGTTATGGACAGTTGTTAGCCGCCATGTGGGTGTTAGCAACTGAACCCGGGTCCACAAGAGCAGCCATAGCTTTTAACTGCTGAGCCATCTTTCCAGCCCAGACACAGATTTTTTTATTTTATTTTATTTATTTTTTTTTGAGACAGGCTCTCCCTGTAGCCCCAGCTGACCTAGAAACTCACTATGTAGACCAGGCTGTCCTTGAACTCACAGAGATCTGCCTGCCTCTGCCCCAAGTGCTAGGATTAAAGGTGTGCACCACCACGCCTGGCTCAAGCCCAGCTCTTATCCTAACGTTTTATTGTTTTGTGATAAGGTTTCACTGGGTAGCACTGGGTAGCCTGAAAACTTCTTGTGTAGACCAGGCTGGCCTATTGGTTACAGGGATCTACCTGTCTCTGTCTCCTGAGTGCTAGAATGAAAGGCTTAGGTCACTGCCTACACCTGGCCCAGATTCTTTTATCCTTTTTTTTTTTTTTTTTGAGACAGGGTCTCCCTGTAGCCCCAGCTGTCCTGGAACTCTCTCTGTAGACAGGCTGGCCTTGAACTCACAAAGATCCACCTGCCTCTGCCTCCCAAGTGTTAGGATTAAAGGCGTGGGTCACCATGCCTGGCTTTTTCTTTTTTGATTCTTTTATCCTTTATGAGAATGAACCACCCCCTCCTCACTCCACTTTTCCTTACATGATCTCTTGTATCCCAGGATGGCCTTGAACTCATTATGTAGTGGAAAATAACCTGGAACTTCTGATTCTCCTGACTCTACCTCCCAAGTGCTAGGATTATTAGTGTGGGCCACCGTACCCAATTTATGCAGTGCTAGGGATCAAACCTAAGGCTTTGAGCATGTTAGGTAAACACTCTACCAACTGAGCTATATCCTTAGCCCAGGAAAATCACTTCTGACAATACATTGCTGTTAAAATCTGAGGTTTTTACCAGAGACATATGACACTAGAAGGATCAAGAGGGTGTTCCTGGTGTCCTTGTTGGTGCTGTGTGATTCACCTCCTGGGGCTGCCTTTGCTATACCTTCCTTTTCATGGAGTCTTTTTTTTTTTTTTTAATTTTATTTATTCCTGTATGTGTATGAATGTACTGTCTGCATGCAGGTCTGTGCACCTATGTCGTGCAATGCCGCGGAGGTCAGAAGAGGGTGTCAGATTCCCCTGGAACTGGAGTTCTCCTGGAATTGGAGTTTCAGACGGTTCTCGGCCACCATGTGGGTGCTGGAGATCGAACCCGGGTCCTCTGTAAGAGCAGTTGGCGCTCTTAACCGCTAGGCCATCTCTCCAGCCCTTCATGGAGTCTTTATGGAGTCTTCCTACAGAACCAAGGAATGTCAGCCTGGGTCCATTTTTATTGACTTAGTTACTTGTTGGCCTTGTTAATTAGTATTTCCATTAAATGGAAAGACATGCACAACCAAGCACAGGTCCTCCCTAGGCACTAAGATCTTACTGGGATACTTACCTGGCAGAGGAGATACCACGATCAGGAAGGTGGTTCTCCCAGGGTGAGGCTCATCCATTGCATTTGGGATGTGCTGACTCCTGTGATTTCTCCAAATTTGGGAAACTGGACTGCATAATTTGTGGTAGTGGGGGACTGTGTACACGCTCTCCCCTGAAAAAAAAAAATCTCACTGAGAATGGACATCTCACTCTCTCCAACCTCTTGGCTGCCCCAAAAGGTTAGAACTTTTCTCTGAATGAAAACCTCATTCCTCCCCAAATAAGTGTGAATGCTTGAACTCTTTGTTTTTGTGGCACTTAGATGGTGAAACTTAGGGCAGTGCTAGGCAAGCATCCTGTCACTGCCCTACATTCTTAACCTGAGAGTGCAGGTGTTCAGTGAGTTCCCTGATTTGGTGTATTTTAGCACAGGTTGTAATATGAGACCTGTTCCTGGTTTGTTAGGGGAGAGCTTTAAGACCAGGAAGACCCTTTAATCCTAGCACTTGGGAGGCAGAGGCAGGCGGATCTTTGTGAGTTCAAGGCCAGCCTGGTCTACAGAGTGAGTTCCAGGACAACTGGTACTATAGGGAGATCCTGTCTCAAAAAGACAAAAAGAAAAGACCAGGAAGACACTGACAATAGAGGTTGAGTTTTATCTTTAAAAAATTCATTGTTGGGGCTGGAGAGATGGCCTAGCGGTTAAGAGCACCAATTGCTCTTGCAGAGGACCCAGGTTCGATCCCCAGCACCCACATGGCGGCTGAGAACCGTCTTTAACTCCAATTCCAGGAGAACTCCAGTTCCAGGGGAATCCGACACCCTCTTCTGACCTCTGCAGCATTGCACGACACGGGTGCACAAACCTACATGCAGACAATACATTCATATAAATAAATAAATAAATAAATAAATAAACAAACAAACAAATAAATAATTCATTGTTGTAGGGGTATACACATGCCACTTAGCGGTCAGAGGACAATTTTATGAAGTTGATTCTGTTCTACTTTCATGAGTCGGGACATCAGGCTTGAATAGCAAAGCATTCAACCTTCTGAGCCATCTGGCCTGCCTGAGGTTGAGTTTTAATTCTAGATGCGAGGGACTTCAAACTGGTTGTTCTTTTTTTTAAATTTAATTTTATTTATTTTTGTATGTGTATGAATGTACTGTCTGCATGTAGGTTTGTGCACCCATGTCGTGCAATGCCACGGAAGTCAGAAGAGGGTCTCGGATTCCCCTGGAACTGGAGTTCTCCTGGAATTGGAGTTACAGACGGTTCTCAGCCGCCATGTGGGTGCTGGGGATCAAACCCAGGTCCTCTGCAAGAGCAGTCGGTGCTCTTAACAACTAGGCTATCTCTCCAGCCCCCAAACTGGTTGTTCTTAACATGCTGAACTAAAACTGTGTCCTGTGGCTTCAGTCAGTGCACTTGGGACAGCTTTGTCCTGTAGATGAAGTTGCTGAGCAGAGTTCTGGGCCCATGCAGTTGTGAAGTATTCTCAAGAAATTTGGGAGCTCTGAAAGATGGCTTAGCAGGTATAGGTGTTTGCTGCCAAGTTTGATGATCTGCGTTCGATTCCTGGGACTCTCACATGGTGGCAGGAACACCAGATGTGGTAGGGCACACCTTTAATCCCAGCCCTTGGGAGGCAGGGGCAGGTAGATCTCTACAAGATCAAGGCCACCCTGGTTCATATCATGACATCCAGGTAGTCTGTGACTAGGGAGATCCTGTAAAAAACAAAAGCAAAACCAAAATAATCACATGGTAGAAGGGGAGAATTGACTCTAGCGAGTTATTTTCTGACTTCCATATGCAGGCATGGCGAGGATACCAAATGAGTAAATAAATGTCATTTAAAAATTTGAGCATGAAAGGCCGGGCATGGTGGTGCACGCCTTTAATCCTAGCACTTGGGAGGCAGAGGCAGGTGGATCTTTGTGAGTTCAAGGCCAGCCTGGTCTACAGAGTGAGTTCCAGGACAGCTGAGGCTACAGGGAGACCTTGTCTCAAAAAGACAAAAAATAAAATAAAATAAAAATTTGAGCATGGTACATGCTTTTAATTTTGGTATTAGGGAGGCATAGGCAGGCAGATCTCTGTAAATTTAGGCCAGCCTCTTCTATATAGTGAGTTCTAGGCTAGCCAGGGCTACATAGTAAGACCTTGTCTCGAAAAGAAGAAAAAGCAATTTTGGGTGGGTGCATATGCTTTGATTTTTGAAAAAGTATTGAATTTTTTTTTCTTCTCATCCTAGAGCCTTTCATAATTCTCACAAAGTGTGATTATCAAAAGGAGCTGAAGATTGGTGGTAGAAACACAGCAGACTCTGACCCTGATGGACAGGGTAGTCCCTTGCTTTGCTCCTTGGGACTCAGGCACCTGGACATCCTTGTGGGAAGCAACAGACCACATAGGGAGCCATGAATTGCTTTTCTGTGTTATTGGGTTCTTCTGCAGTCAGGTGACAGTGATTGCCAGGCTGTCTCCAGGCAGAACTGTGGTCTGCAGAAGGTATTTTGTGTCTGTGTTTGGATTTTAGGAGTAGAAAGCTTGACAATCTCTGCCTTCATTTTGTGCCTTTCCTTTGCTTTTGGTCATCTCTTTACCTTTGCATTGTGGGTATGTTAATTACTCTGGTGGCGCTCGCCTTTAATCCTAGCACTTGGGAGGCAGAGGCAGGTGGATCTCTGTTAGTTCCAGGCCAGCCTGGTCTACAAAGCGAGTTCCAGACCAGCTGAGACTAAAGGGAGACCCTGTCTCAAAAAGACCAAAAAAAAAAAAAAAAGTCTCTAACTTATTCATCCCCCTTCAAGCCTGAAGGTACAAAAACAAGCCACTGTCCCAACACTATAGCCACCTTGGGTTCCAGGAAGAACAAAATCTTGGATCCTCTCCTTTCTCTATGAGGACAGTTGTCCATGAGGACCAGGCTGCGCCTTGGAACAGAAGTAACTGTCTTGTAGGACCCAGATTGTCCTCTGTAGCAGATGAGCAGTTTATCAGACTACCTTGGAGGACCTGGCAGGTCAGTGCTGGGTGGGACTTTGACAAGGACTGCTTAATTATACATACCTTTTGTTTGCTACTTAAACTTCATGTTAGTACTCTGAAAATGGACTTGGGGTGTTGGATCCTTTCATCTGTTCCTCTCCCCAGTGTGGCCATATTGGATAAATCTGTTTCAGTTTTCTTCTCTTTAATTGGCCTATCAGGAAGGTGGTAGAGTCTAGCTTGTAGCTGAGCTGGAGCTTTTGCCCTAAAAACTCTGATATATCAGTGAGTGGCCTCTGAAGGGGCTCAGGTTCCCCTGCTGCTCCCTCAGGTGGCCTTTGGACATAAGATAATGGTCATTGGCTTTCTTTGTTGCTTATTCCCGTGAGAATCATGTCACCTCTGCAGGTTTTTTTCTCTTTACCAACACTCTGACTCCTTTTCCTTTACTTGTTTACAGTGTTTTATTTCATCCCACTTTGAGTAGGTTGATTTACTTTATACTGGAAACCAAGAAAAATCAAGCCTGAGGCTTTTTAGTTCTTGGAAACGAAAAGTCCTAAAGTCCTTTTATGAGAAATTTGCCTCTGTTAGCACAGCTCCTTGGCTTGGGGGCGGGGGGATAGGACAGGAAGGACACAGTATGATGAGGATGACAGGCCACACCCTGCCTAGACATTCTTCTCACTGCCTTAATTCCTTGGCATGTTGTTTGTTGTTTTTGTTTCTGAGATAGCATCTTACTATATAGTCCTGGCTGGCCTGGAAGTTACTATGTAGACAAGGCTAGCCTCAAACTCACAGACATCTGTCTGACTCTGCCTTGGAATGTTGGAATTGAATACATGCACCACCATCTCCACTTCTTACTTTGAGACAGGATCTCATATAACTTGAGAATCATGTGCATATTTTAAAAATATTTTATTTTTATTTTATGTGTACAAGTATTTTGCCTGCATGTATGTAAGTTCATCCATATTGTACACTGCCCATGAAAGTCAAAAGAGGGTTTCAGATCCCCTAGAACTGGAGCTACAGACAGTTGTTAACCACCATGTGGGTGTTGGAAACTGAACCTGGGTCCTCTGCAAGAGCAGCCAGTGTTCTTACTATTGAGCAATCTCTCCTGCCCCCAATTGTGTCTTAAAAAAAAATTATTTTTGTTTTATGTGTATGAGTGTTTTGTCTGCATGTAAGTAAGTGTGCTACATGCATGCAGTGCCTGAGAAGATCAAGAGGGCATTGGATCCCCTGGAACTGAAGTTATAGGTGGTTGTTAGCTACCTTGTGGGTGCTGGGAACTGAACTTGGGTCCTCTGGAAGAGCAGCAAGTGTTCTTAACCACTGAGCCATCTCTCCAGCCTGCTTCCTCAAATCTTAAGGATCCTTGAAGGAGCCATTTGAAGAGAAAAAAGTTAGGCTTGCTGGGCATTTGGTTTTCTGTTGCAGACTAGGAGACATCTAACGGGAAATTTTAACACTTGCAATGTGTGGATCAAGACTTTTGTTTTGTTTTACATTGTCAGAAAATTATTTAAATACTTGCATTTTCTTTTTTTTTTTTTTTTTTTTTTTTTTNTTTTTTTGGTCTTTTCGAGACAGGGTCTCCCTGTAGCCCCAGCTGTCCTGGAACTCACTCTGTAGACCAGGCTGGCCTTGAACTCACAAAGATCCACCTGCCTCTGCCTCCCAAGTGCTAGGATTAATGGTGTGCACCACCACACCCTGCAAGAGCGGTCAGCGCTCTTAACCACTAGGCCATCTCTCCAGCCCATGAAGGCTTATTTCTAACAGTCTTCTAGTTTGTCTTCAATTGCTGTGACAAAACACTCTGACTCATACCAACTTGGGGAGGAAAGGGTTTATTTGGCTCACATCTCTTAGGTCACAGTTCATCACTCAGGGAGCCCAAGGCAGGAACTCAGGGCAGGAACCTGGAAGCAGGAGCTGAAGCACAAGCCATGGAGGAATGCTGCTTACTGGCTTGCTCCCCTGGCCCATGCCCAGCCTGCCTTCTTATATGGTACACAACAACCTGCCCAGGGGTGGCACCACCCATAGTGGGCTGGGCACTCCTACATTGCTCAACAATCAAGACAATACTCCACAGATGTGGCCACAGGCCAATCCAATGGAGCCAATTCCCCAATTGAGGCTCCCTCAACCCAGGTGTGTCAAGTTGACACTAAAGCTATCCAGCACAGTTGACCCCTTGTCAACTTGACACACAAAACACATCACTATTAAACCACCACCTTTCCAGTTCTTATCCCCAAAGTTTGTTAACATTAATCACAACCTAAGACAGTACAACCTTAAAAGCCCCACAGTCCCTAAAATGTCCAAACACTTAAAAGTTCACAGTCTGTTAAGTCTCTTAACTGTGGGCTGCTGTAAAATCCAAAACAAGTACTGTCTTATTTCAAAGGGAAGAATCAGGCACACTCAAACAAAACCTAAGTCCAGCAAAGTAGCTTAAGGCTGGACACCTGGGATTCACTCACGATCTTCTGGGCACCACAGGGTTTTGGCAGCTCCCCATCTCTGACTCTGCCTTCCGTGGCGCACACAGCTCATCTCGAAGGCCCAGGCTGACTCCATTCCACACCTGCTGCTGCTCTTGGTGGTCATCCCACAGTCCTAGCATCTCCAAAAAGCTGGGGTCACCACTGAAACTGAGGCAGCACCTTCACCAATGGTCTCTTCTGACCCCTCCTGGTGCAAAGCCTCAACTTCTCTCCATGACCCCTGCAATACTGGGGTCTTCACTGCAACTGAGGTGCACTTCTACCAATGGTCTTTCCTGACCTCTCACAGTGCCAAGCCTCGGCTGCTCTCTGTGACCCCTTCAGATTTCAACACCAGAACCATATAGGAGACTCTTACACATTACCAAGTGCTGCTTCTGGCTTGACATGGAGGCTCAGGCCCCTTCTGGATCACAGCTTCTGTGTGCTGACCCTGAAGAAATTCTTCCCAGAAGAGTTCACCACAGTGATGCTGGTTTCTTGTTACTTGCAGCTGATTTTTCAGCCCCAGCTAACCAGCATCAGTTGTCCCAGTAAAGCACAAGGTTCACTTCAGGTTCTGGTCTCATTACTTGCAGCTGCTTTTTCAGCCCCAGCTAACCAGCATCAATTGTCCCAGTACAACAAAGATTTCACTTCAGGTTCTGGTCTCTTTTTACTTACAGCTGATTTCTTCAGCCCCAGCTGACCAGAGCCCACAGATTAAACAGACCTGATGATCTCTGCTTCCCTTTTAAACTAGAAACTTCAAAAGCTAGGCCTCCATCGTCTACAACTCTTTCAGCAAAACTGTTCCAAGTTCCACAGCAACAATCTTTAGGCAATTTTTTCTAGCCCAAAGTTCCAAACGCTTCCACAATCCTTCCCCAAAACACCAAGGTCAGGTCTGTTACTGCAATAGCCCACTCTCTGGTACCAATTTCTGTTGTAGTTTGTCTTCAATTGCTGTGACAAAACACTCTGACCGACACCAACTTGGGGAGGAAAGGGTTTATTTAGCTTACATCTCCCGGGTCACAGTTCATCATTCAGGGAGCCCAAGGCAGGAACTCAGGGCAGAAACCTGGAAGCAGGAGCTGAAGCACAGGCCATGAAGGAACGCTGCTTACTGGCTTGCTCCCCTGGCTCATGCCCAGCCTGCCCTCTTATATGGTACACAACAACCTGCCCAGGGGTGGCACCACCCATAGTGGACTGGGCACTCCTACATTGCTCAACAATCAAGACAATACTCCACAGACATGGCCACAGGCCAGCCCAATGGAGCCAATTCCCCAATTGAGGCTCCCTCAACCCAGGTGTGTCAAGTTGACACTAAAGCTATCCAGCACAAGTCTTTTTGCAGAAAGCCTGACTATATTCCTCTCATCCTGGTTTTCCATGAGTTCTCACATGTATTTTAAGAAGTTATTGGGGCTGGAGAGATGGCCTGGCGGTTAAGAGTGCTGACTGCTCTTGGAGAGGACCTGGGTTTGATGCCCAGCACCCACATGGCGGCTGAGAGCTGTCTTTAACTCCACTAGGGGAATCCGACACCCTCTTCTGACCTCCAGGGCATTGCGCGACCTGGGTGCACAAACCTACATGCAGACAGTACATTCATACACATAAAAAAATAAGGGGGCTACGATGTGGAATAGTGATTCGAAAGCTACGGGCTTCGGCATACTGGGCGGCTACACTCAATCGCGGGGTGGGGGTGGGGGGATTTGGGTCGCCCGCGCCGTCCCAGGCAGAGAGGAAATCGAGAGCCCGAGCCCAGCACCTCATGCCCTGTACCATATCTCAGCTGCTCTCTGCTACTCTGGCTGATGTAGTTTTCAAAATTGGGAATGTTGAGATTTCACAGGTCACTATTGTGGGGATAATCAGACATGCAGAGAAGGCTCCAACCAACATCGTCTACAGAATAGATATGACAGCTGCACTCATGGATGTTCGCCCGTGGGTTGACACAGATGATGCCAGTGGAGAAAACACTGGTTCCTCCGGAAACATATGTGAAAGAGCCTGGTAGCCTTCACGATCACTCCCCTGGAGGACATGAACGAGTTCACTGCACATATTCTGGAAGTAGTCAATGCTCACATAATGCTGAGCAAGTCCAGCAACCAGCCACCAACAGGGAGAACGTCTCTCAGCAACCCAGGAATGAGTGATCCAGGAAACTTCAGCGGGAGTAGCTTCATGCCAGCAAATGGTCTCACTGTAGTCCAAAACCAGGTGCTGAATTTGATTAAGGTGTGCCCCAGACCAGAAGGGCTGGACTTCCAGGATCTGCAGAAGCAGCTCCAGCACATGCCTGTGGCCTCCATCAAGCAAGTGGTGGATTTTCTGAGCAACGAGGGGCACATTTACTCTACTGTGGATGATGATCACTTTCTTTTTTTTTTTTTTAAAGTGTATGACTGTACTGTCTGCCTGTAGGTCTGTGCACCCGTGTTGTGCAATGCCGTGGAGGTCAAAAGAGGGCATCAGATTCCCCTGGGACTGGAGTCAAAGATGGTTCTCAGCTACCATGTGGGTGCTGGGGATCGAACCTGGGTCCTCTGCAAGAGCAGTCGGTGCTCTTAACCGCTAGGCCATCTCTCCAGCCCCAATGATCACTTTAAATCTACAGATGCAGAGTAATTGAGTCTCATTGGCACCTGAGAGACTTCAGCTGGACCTGTTTTCAGAATCTGCGTCTCCAGCTGTGCGTTTGGCCTGTGGCTTCTAGAAAGGATGTTTCCTCTATAGAAGGTCTCAGCTGAGGTCCTTTCCGAGACATACTGCCCTTCTGTTCTGTATATTTGGAAGTTCAAAAGGAGCGAGACAATTGACAAGGAAGTAAATCTGGATAGGATTTCTTGCAGAAGTTCCAAGTAAGACAAGAGGACACGGGCATGGAGGGGAGGGAAAGGAACACTGCCTGGACAGCAGCGCAGCCGCTGAACCTGAGTCTGTTCTTAAGGTTTCCTGTTGAACTGGCGAGCAGTACTGGGCCTATGGGCAGTGACAGCCAAGGAATCTACCATACCAGCGCTCCTGCCCAGTTTTGCTTGTTTGTTTCCCAGTTTGGGTCCGTGGCTTTTTTTTTTTTTTTTTTTTTTTTTTTT
>VZQC01006430.1:2950831-3039998 GCA_009823505.1 Rhizomys pruinosus
AAAAAAAAAAAAAAAAAAAAAAAAAAAAAAAAAAAAAAAAACTGTCTTGGAGCTGGAGAGATGGTTCAGTGGTTGTGGAGTACTTACTGCTCTTACAGATGACCTGGGTTTAGTTCCCAGAACCCACATGATAGCTAACAACTATTTATAACTCCAATTTCAGGGGATTTAGTGCCTTTTTCTCCTACAGGTGCACTTACTTGTATGAAAAACATTCATATACATAATAAATAATTTAAAAAATAAATGGGCTAGAGAGATGACTCAGGTTAAGAGCATCTGACTATTACAGAAGGCCCAGGTTTGAATCCTAGCATCCCCATGGTGGGTAACAACTGTCAGTAACTCCAGTTCCAGGGGATCTGATAACCCTCCATGGGCACTGTACAGCACAGGTACACTTACATACATGCAGGAATAATACTCATACACGTAAAAAAAGTTTAAAAAGTAAATAAAATACTTCAGAAAAAGTTTACCCTCTTTAACATGGAAACATCTCTGTTACTATGCTAAGAACTATTCCATTAGCGAATTTATGGGTTTGTTTGTTTTGTTGAGACAAGGTTTCTTCTTAGCTCCAGCCCGCCTGGAACTCACTATGTAGACCAGGTTGGCCTTGAACTCAACAGAGCTCCACCTGCCTCTGCTTCCCAAGTGCTGGGATTAAAAGCATGCACCACTGTGCCCAGCATATTTACAGTATTGAATTAGATCTCAGCAAGCTGTAAGAGAAGTCATATGGAACACTAGAACTGCTGTTACCTGAAGCATCTGGAGTCCCAACCCCACTGGAGTTCAGGCCCTACCTCTGCCATATTACCCTTTCTCTTCTGTACCAAGAAGATCTGCCAACAAAATCTGAAGCTGAGGAGATTAAAAAAAAAAAATTGTTCTAGCTGGGCGAGGTGGCGCACACCTTTAATCCTAGCACTCTGGAGGCAGAGGCAGGCGGATCTCTGTGAGTTCAAGACCAACCAGGGCTTATAAGGAGACCCTGTCTCAAAAAAAAAAATTGTTCTATGTGAGCGGTATGTGTGCGTGTGTGTGCGTGCGCGCGTGCCTGTGTGTGCCCATGGAGGCCAGAAGAGAATTTTTTGGACCTGGAGGCATTTGTGAGCTGCCTGACATGGGTGCTCAATTATGGTCTGGTCTGAGAAGAAGATTTAAAGGAGGTAGGCCTGCAAGGTAGCTCACCAGGTAAAAGCTCTTGCTGCCAAGCCTAGCAACCTGAGTTTGATCCCTAGGACTCACATGGTGGAAGGAGAGAACGGAATCCTGAAAAGTACTCTGACTTACATATGTGTACTGTGGTGCATGCACACACTCACAAGATGCAATTTAAAATATTAAAAAAGATTTAAGGGAGGTCTGGGTGAGACTTAGCTAAATTTCAGAAGCCTGTTAAGGGGAAATTCATCTCTCCTAGGCAGGTGCTGGCTGCTAAGCTTGCTTCTCCTGCTGAAGGCCAGGCACAGCTGAAGACCTTTCAACCTGTATACACATGGATTCTACAACATGTGATAAGCCTCTCCCCAGGGCCCTTGGAGTAGACTTTTCCACATAAGATACTGTTTTATCCTTACAAAGCCTGATCCTGATAGGCAATCACCGCATCTCTGCCTGGTGATTCAGAAAGCTATTTTTGTACAGAGAAAAGCTGAGCTCTAAATGAGCACATTCAGTGTTAGGAAACCTTACATTATTTAACTTAAACTATCTTACTTTCAAATTTAAGTTTAGGAATACACACACATTCCCTTTAAGTTGTCAAGAAAATAGTTAGCAGATTTACTCTAATGACATAATTTTTCCCAGTAAATACCCAGTAACTGCAGTGTGGTTTGTAAGACCTTTTGTTTTGAGACAAGGTTTTACTATGTAGCTCTGGCTGGCCTGGAACTTGGCTATGTAAACCAGGCTGTCCTCTAACTCACAGATCTGTTTGCCCCTGTCACCTACCTGAGTTCTGGGATTAAAGGTGTATACCACCACCAGCAAATTGTTTTGTGTTTACAAAGCCAGTTGACTTTTACATTTTGTTTCTTTATTGTGTGATTGTTCCTGTGCATTTCTATTACTTGGGCATATGGAGGTAAGAGAACAATCTGTGGGAATTGATTCTGTCCTACTGTGTGAGTCCCAGGGGTCATCAGGTTTGGCAGCAATCACCTTACCTATTGAGCCATCTTCCCAGCCCCAAGTCACTTTTTGCCTCACTCTGAGATATGTAACTTTGGCTGTTTTTATGAGTTCAAGGCCAGCCTGGTCTACAGAGTGAGTTCCAGGACAGCTGGGGCTACAGGGAGACCCTGTCTTGAAAAGAAAAAAAAAAAAGTTTCTGCTTATCTAGAGAAATCTCTGTAAAAGGTCTTGTTTGTTTGAGACAGGGTCTTACTCTATAGTCCTGGAACTGAGGCAGTCCTCCTATATCAGCCTTCTTAGTACTGGGGTTGTAGACATGTATCACCTTGCCCAGCCAAGAAGTACTGCTTTATGAAGAATACTATGCACTCCTGTAACCCTGTAATCCTAGCACTTGGGAAGCTGAGATAGGATCCTGGGTTCTAGAGCAGCTTAGGCTATAAAGTGTTAAAGTGTAATGCTATCTCAGTACTAACCAGGTGAAATAAGTTTTTTATGCCATTTAGAGGAATATTTCTCTGTTTGGAATTGAGTTTTTATTTTCGGTTTGTTTCAATTTATTTTTTGCCTTAATTTTTTTTTTTTTTTTTTTTTTTTTTTTTTTTTTTTTTTTTTTTTNAATCTGCATCTTCGGGCAGCACAGCCTCAGTTTTCCTCTCCTCTTCTGGGCCCACTGTAGGAGGCATGCTTGGTATTCATCAAGATGAATTCTGAGGCAGAGGTCAGCTGACACCTTCAAGCGCCTCCTCAGAGAGTATCTAGGAAAGTCCTTCACTGTATGTATTGGCTTCTTACCCCTGACCTGGATGACCTTGGATGAACCATCATCCTCTCTTCCAGCCCAGATGGTCCAGAAGTTGTCATGCACACTTCTCAAATCCAGCACTCGAAGTTCACACCTACTGTGGCAAAGCTTCTGTGTCAGCAGCATATCCATGCCCAGCCAGCAGTGGCTTGCAAGGTCTCTAGTGAGGAGTCTTATCAAAGATCCCAGAGGGAGTCAGGGGAAGGGCCAGGCTGCCACCATCTCCTTCATGATGTTAGTTTGTCTGCTGTCCAAAGCCTGCTTGAATAGTCGTGGCAAGAGTTCCATGGGCAGGTACTGGAAAGCAGAAATGGCCAAGGCTTCAGCCCTCAGCAGGCTCTTCCCTGCCAGCTCCATGAGTGAGTTTTGGCGCTGGAGCCTCATCTTGATGGACCTTCTATCAGGAGTGTCCTGTCCTGCTTAGGGTCTACAGTCTTTGAAGCAGGGGGAGTCTTGGTGAAGGTAGGTTACTTCCACGTTCAGGGCAATGCTGACAGGTCTCAGGCAGTGACTCCACACTGCAGTTTTCTGAGTGTCCTGTAGGTCCATTCTTAGAGTGACTAGAACCACCCTAGAGTTTTAAGTGGAGGACGGTAATAAGATTCAGGATTCAGGATTTCACAAGGTGGCTTAGTTTGGAGAGGTTAGGTATAGATAGGGCAGATGATCAGTAAGTTAGTACAGGGTACCAAGGCTGGAGGGGTGGGAAAGAGGGAGACCCCTCCACAGGTAGAACTCTTAGGGGGAGAGCTGGACAGAAGCTCAAGGAGAATTCACCCTAGGAGGTGTGGGCCCCTTGTTTTAGAACCAGCAGAGAGCCTAGAGGCCAGAGACATGGTGTGAGAGTACAGCGTGTGGAATATTCTCAGCAGAATGGAACAGGAAGCTATGGTAAAAGTCAAAATAGTAGTGAACATGCATTGCCTGACACAGATGGATGCTAGGCTGGGTGGTGGCTGGACAGTGCCCCTGGGGTTGGGCTTGGTCTCTGCCAGTCTCCTGCTATTCACTGTATCCCCCTCTTGGTCTCTGCCAGTCTCCTGCTATTCACTGTATCCCCCTCTTGGTCTCTGCCAGTCTCCTGCTATTCACTGTATCCTCCTCTTGGTCTCTGCCAGTCTCCTGCTATTCACCGTATCCCCCTCTTGCTTTACCTTGCAAGACACTCTCCTGCCCACCCTCCCCTCTGCTGGTGGCAGGAGCTCAAGGCACGGTCTGGGCCGGGTGGAGGTGCCACAATTGCCAGTGCCATGTCCCCTAGCATGATGCCTGTGTCTACAGCAGTAGTAGCAACAGTGGTGGTGGCAGTGGTGTTGCACGGGAACTCCTTACAAAAGTCTTTATGTAGCTCTGGACTCAGCAGTCTGAAGGGCGTTTGTAATCCCGACCTCTGCTTACTATAGACATCAGGCTGGATTTTCCCCCTTCTTTGGCTGGTATTTAGGTTTTATTGTTTATTTTTAGTTTTTATTTAGTTATTTAATGTATTTTTTTAATTTTAGTTATTTCTGTATGTGGATGAATGTTACTGTCTGATGCAGGGCTGTGCACCGTGTCGTGCAATGGCCGCGGAAGGTAGAGAGGGTGTCGGATTCCCCTGGAACGGAGTTCTCCTGGAATAAGGGAGTTTCAAGACGAGCTCTCGGCGCCATGTGGGTGCTGGGGATCCGAACCCAGCGGGTTCTCTGCAGAAGCGTCGGCGCGTCCTAAGCGGCTAGCATCGCTCCAGCCCTTATTTTATTTAGTTTTTAATTTTTTGGTATTTATTTTATTTTGTATGTAGGTTTGTGCACCCAATGTCGTGCAATGCCAGGGCAGAAAGGGTGTTTGGATTCCCCGGAACTTGGAAGTGAAAGACAGTGTTTAGCCTCCATGTGGGTGCTGGGGATCGAACCCGGGTTCCTCTGCAAGACAGTTGGCCACTAGGCCATCTCTCCAGTCCCTGGAATGAGTGTTTATTAAAACAAACAAACCAGCGAAGGCATGGCATAGTGGCCACATAACTGCAATTCAAACTTTTGGAGGTGAGGCAGAAGAGTAGGATCAAGCTTATCCTTGGCTTTATAGGGAGTTTATGGGTTTTATGAGACCCTCTCTAAAGAAATTAAAGGAAAAAAAGGGAAAGATTTATTCTACCTATAGCTGTTTCTGTAGCTGTGAGCACAAATTCTGCGCTATCTTTTTCTTTCATACAGGCATACTGTACTGTGAAAACATTTTCTGTCACATTCACCTAATAATATTGTATGTAAATTATCTGGTATGTAACTTGGTGAACTTACAATGCTTTCAGGAGTTGGAAGACACTTAAAATGGAATAGCATATCTCTGTGTTCCTCTTTTTATTAAAAGTTTACTACAAGTAGCTTAAAAAGCTTGAGCCGGGTGGTGTGGCACACTGCCGTTAAAATTCGTAGCACTTGGGAGGCAGGAGGCAGTTGGATCTTTGTGAGTTCAAGGCCAGCATGGTCTTCAGAGGGAGTTTCCAGGACAACTGGGCTACAGGAGACCCTGTCTCAAAAAAGAACCAAAAAAAAAAAGAAAAAGCTTGAATTCTGCAGGCAGTGGTGGCGCACGCCTTTAAGCCCGAGCAATTGGGGGAGGCAGAAGCAGGGCAGATCTTTGTGAGTTAAGGCCCGCCTGGGTCTACAGGTGAGTTCCAGGACAGCTGGAGCTTACAGGGAGACCCTTCTGGAAAAGACAAAAAAAAAAAGCTTGAAATTCCACACTCAGGACGAAAGCCAGTTTGTAGACATTAGCTTAGTCTACCTGAGACCTGGAGTCATGAGCCTGGGGACTTCTTGCTCCCTCTGTCCTTCCTTGCAAGTGGTATCACCATTGGTGTTCTATTACCCTTGGTTAAGCACCCTAATTCCCAAAGGGATTTTCATTTGACTGAAAAAAAATCCTCTGCGTTGCTTTGAGTTGCTGCTGTGTTTCTGGTAAGTTCAGGGTGTGTCCAGACACATTTCAGACACAGATTCTTTTTACATTTATATGCAATTAATTAATTTGCCGTAAAAATGTATTGCCGTCATGTATGTAAGTGCACTCATGTGTGTAGATCCCTGTGAGGTCAGAAGAGGTGGTGGATCCCCTGAAGTGGAGTTTATTTGGGGGGGGGGACAGTTTGTGAGCCGCCATGTTGGGTGTGAGCACTGAAACCCGGGTCACAAGAGCAGGCCCATAGCTTTTAAACGGCTGAGCCACTTCCAGCCCAGACACAGAGTTTTTGATTGTAATTTAGTTAGTGGTTGTTGAACAGAGGCGCGCCCGGGAGCCCAGCGGACCTAGAAAACGACTATGTAAACCAGGCTGTCCGTGAACTCCACAGAGATCTGCCTGCCGCTGCCCCCCAAGTGCTAGGATAAGGGGTGAACAAACACGCCTGGCTCAAGCCCAGCTCTTATCCTAACGTTTTATTGTTTTGTGATAAGGTTTCACTGGGTAGCACTGGGTAGCCTGAAAACTTCTTGTGTAGACCAGGCTGGCCTATTGGTTACAGGGATCTACCTGTCTCCTTGTCTCCTGAGTGCTTAGAAGGAAAGGCTTAGGCACCTGCCTACAACCGGCCCAGAGTTCTTTATCCGTTTTTTTTTTTTTTTTTTGAGACAGGGGTCTCCTGTAGCCCCAGCTGTTTTTTTTTTTTGAGACAGTCTTGTGTATTTTGGGCTGGCCTTGAACTCACGCACAAAGATCCCACCTGCCTCTGCCCTCCCAAGGTTAAGGAGTAAAGGCGTGGGGTCACCTGCTGCTGGCTTTTTTCTTTTTTTTGATTCTTTTATCCTTTATGAGAATGAACCACCCCCTCCTCACTCCACTTTTCCTTACATGATCTCTTGTATCCCAGGATGGCCTTGAACCATTATGTCTGGAAAATAACCTGGAACTTCTGATCCTCCTGGACGCTACCTCCCAAGTGCTAGGATATTAGTGTGGGGCCACCGTACCCAATGTTAATGCAGTGCTAGGGATCAAGCCTAAGGTTTGAGCGATTTAGGTAAACACTCTCCAACTTAGCTATATCCTTAGCCCAGGAAAATCACTTCTGACAATACATTGCTGTTAAAATCTGAGGTTTTTACCAGAGACATATGACACTAGAAGGATCAAGAGGGTGTTCCTGGTGTCCTTGTTGGTGCTGTGTGATTCACCTCCTGGGGCTGCCTTTGCTATACCTTCCGTTTCATGGAGTCCTTTTTTTTTTGTTTAATTTTATTATTCCTGTAATTTATGAATGTACTGTCGGCATGCAGGTCTGTGACTATGTCGTGCCAAATGCCGCGGAGGTCAGAAGAGGGTGTCAGATTCCCATTGAACTGAGGTTCTCCTGGAATTGGGAGTTTCAGACGGTTCTCTCGTGCCACCATGTGGGTGCGGGAGATCGAAAACCGGGTCCTCTGTAAGAGAGTTGGCACTCTTAACCGCTAGCCTCTCTCCAGCCCTTCATGGAGTCTTTATGGAGTCTTCCTACAGAACCAAGGAATGTCAGCCTGGGTCCATTTTTATTGACTTAGTTACTTGTTGGCCTTGTTAATTAGTATTTCCATTAAATGGAAAGACATGCACAACCAAGCACAGGTCCTCCCTAGGCACTAAGATCTTACTGGGATACTTACCTGGCAGAGGAGATACCACGATCAGGAAGGTGGTTTTCCCCAGGGTGAGGCTCATCCATTGCAGTTGGGATGTGCTGACATCCTGTGATTTCTCCAAATTTGGGAAACTGGACTGCATAATTTGTGGGTGTGGGGGGGGACTGTGTACACGCTCTACCCTGAAAAAAAAAAATCGCACTGAGAATGGACATCTCAATCTCTCCAACCTCTTGGCTGCCCCAAAAGGTTAGAACTTTTCTCTGAATGAAAACCTCATTCCTCCCCAAATAAGTGTGAATGCTTGAACTCTTTGTTTTTGTGGCACTTAGATGGTGAAACTTAGGGCAGTGCTAGGCAAGCATCCTGTCACTGCCCTACATTCTTAACCTGAGAGTGCAGGTGTTCAGTGAGTTCCCTGATTTGGTGTATTTTAGCACAGGTTGTAATAGAAGACCCTGTTCCTGTTTGTTAGGGGGAGAAGCTGTTAAGACCAGAAGACCCTGAATCCTAGCACTTGGATGCAGAGGCAGCGGATCTTTGTGAGTTCAAGGCCAGCCTGGTCTACAGAGTATTCCAGGACAAATGTACTATAATGGAGATCCGGTCTCAAAAAGAACAAAAAGAAAAGAAACAGGAAAAGGAGGAAAAGTTAAAATCGGGAGAAAATTATTGAAAAGAAAAAAAAAATGTTGGGGGCTGGAGAGATGGCCGGCGATTAAGAGCGACCATTGCTCTTGCAGAGGACCCAGGTTCGATCCCCAGACCCACATGGCGGCTTAGAACCGTCCTTTAACTCCCATTCCAGGGAACTCCAGTTCCAGGGGAATCCGACACCCTCTTCTGAACCTCTGCAGCATTGCACGAGCACGGGTGCACAAACCTACATGCAGACATACATTCATAAAATAAATAAATAAGAAATAAATAAACAAACAAAACAAAGAAATATTCAATTGTTGTAGGGGTATACACATGCCACTTAGCGGTCAGAGGACAATTTTATGAAGTTGATTCTGTTCTACTTTCATGAGTCGGGACATCAGGCTTGAATAGCAAAGCATTCAACCTTCTGAGCCATCTGCCGGCCTGAAGGGTTGAGGTTTAATTCTGAGAGTGCGAGGACTTCAAATAGGTTGTTTTCTTTTTTTTAAATTTAATTTATGTATTTTTGTATGGTGTATGAATGTAATGTCTGCATGTAGGTTTGTGCACCCATGTCGTCAATGCCACGTGGAAGTCAGAAGAGGGTCCTCGGATTCCCCGGAACTGGAGTTCTCCTGGATTGGAGTTACAGACGGTTCTCAGCCTCCAGGTGAGTGCTGGGGATCAACCCAGGCCCTCTGGCAAGAGCAGTCCGGTGCTCTTAACACTGGCTATCTCTCCAGCCCCCAAACTGGTTGTTCTTAACATGCTGAACTAAAACTGTGTCCTGTGGCTTCAGTCAGTGCACTTGGGACAGCTTTGTCCTGTAGATGAAGTTGCTGAGCAGAGTTCTGGGCCCATGCAGTTGTGAAGTATTCTCAAGAAATTTGGGAGCTCTGAAAGATGGCTTAGCAGGTATAAAGGTTGTTTGCTGCCAAAGTTTGATGATCTTGGCGTTCGATTCCCCTGGGACTCTCCACGTGGTGGCAGGAAACACCAGGTATGGTAGGGACACCTTTAATTCCCAGCCCTTGGGAGGCAGGGCAGGTGAATCTCTACAAGATAGAGGCCAGCTGGGGTTCATATAATGACATCCAGGCAGGGTGTGACTAGGGAGATCCTGTAAAAAACAAAAGCAAAACCCAAATAATCAATGGTAGAAGGGGAGAATGTGACTCTAGCAAGTTTTTTTCCCCGTCCTACTTCCAATATGGCAGGGCATGGCGAGGATACAAATGAGATAAATAAATGTCCATTATAAAAATTTGGCATGAAAGGCCGGGCTGGTGGTGCACGCCTTTAATCCTAGCACTTGGGAGGCAGGGCAGGTGGATCTTTGTTGAGTTTCAAGGACCAGCCTGGTCTACAGAGTGAGTTCCAGGACAGTGAGGCTACAGGGAGACATTGTCTCAAAAAGACAAAAAATAAAATAAATAAAATTTGAGGCTGGTACATGTTGTAATTTTGGTAGTAGGGAGGGCATATGCAGCAAGATCTCTGTAAATTTAGCCAGCCTCTTCTATATAGTGAGTTCTAGCTGGAGCTACAGGAGACAGGAGTAAGACCTTGGTCTCGAAAAAAGAAAGAAGCAATTTTGGGGTGGGTGGCAATGCTTTGAATTTTTTGAAAAGTATTGAATTTTTTTTTCCCCTTCTCATCCTAGAGAGCCCTTTGGGTTTTCAATATTCCTCACAAAGTGTGATTATCAAAAGGAGCTGAAGATTGGTGGTAGAAACACAGCAGACTCTGACCCTGATGGACAGGGTAGTCCCTTGCTTTGCTCCTTGGGACTCAGGCACCTGGACATCCTTGTGGGAAGCAACAGACCACATAGGGAGCCATGAATTGCTTTTCTGTGTTATTGGGTTCTTCTGCAGTCAGGTGACAGTGATTGCCAGGCTGTCTCCAGGCAGAACTGTGGTCTGCAGAAGGTATTTTGTGTCTGTGTTTGGATTTTAGGAGTAGAAAGCTTGACAATCTCTGCCTTCATTTTGTGCCTTTCCTTTGCTTTTGGTCATCTCTTTACCTTTGCATTGTGGGTATGTTAATTACTTGGGGGCGCTCGCCTTTAATCCTGCCTTGGGAGGCAGAGGCAGGTGAATCTCTGTTGTGTTCCAGGCCAGCCCTGGTCTACAAAGCGAGTTTCCATGACCACTGAGACAAAGGTAGAACCTGTCTCAAAAAGACCAAAAAAAAAAAAAAAAGTTCCCTGCTAAACTTAATTCATCCCCCTTCAAGGCCTGAAGGTACCAAAAACAAGCCACTGTCCCAACACTATAGCCACCTTGGGTTCCAGGAAGAACAAAATCTTGGATCCTCTCCTTTCTCTATGAGGACATTTGTCCCATGAGGACCAGCTGCCCTTGGAACAGAAGTAACGTCTTGTAGACCCAGATTGTCCTCTGGTAGCAGATGAGTCAGTTTAGCAACTACCTTGGAGGACGCTGGCAGGTCAGGTGCTGGGGTGGGACTTTGAACAAGGAAGGCTTAATTATTACATAACCTTTTGTTTGCACTTAACTTCTGTTATACTCTGAAATGGACTTGGGGTGTTTGGAATCCTTTACAGCTGTTCCTCTCCCCAGTGTGGCCATATTGGATAAATCTGTTTCAGTTTTCTTCTCTTTAATTGGCCTATCAGGAAGGTGGTAGAGTCTAGCTTGTAGCTGAGCTGGAGCTTTTGCCCTAAAAACTCTGATATATCAGTGAGTGGCCTCTGAAGGGGCTCAGGTTCCCCTGCTGCTCCCTCAGGTGGCCTTTGGACATAAGATAATGGTCATTGGCTTTCTTTGTTGCTTATTCCCGTGAGAATCATGTCACCTCTGCAGGTTTTTTTCTCTTTACCAACACTCTGACTCCTTTTCCTTTACTTGTTTACAGTGTTTTATTTCATCCCACTTTGAGTAGGTTGATTTACTTTATACTGGAAACCAAGAAAAATCAAGCCTGAGGCTTTTTAGTTCTTGGAAACGAAAAGTCCTAAAGTCCTTTTATGAGAAATTTGCCTCTGTTAGCACAGCTCCTTGGCTTGGGGGCGGGGGGATAGGACAGGAAGGACACAGTATGATGAGGATGACAGGCCACACCCTGCCTAGACATTCTTCTCACTGCTGCCGTAATTCCTTGGCATGTTTGTTTTGTTTTTTTTTTGTTTCTGAGATAGCATCTTACTATATAATCCTGGCTGGCCTGTAAGTTACTATGTAGAACAAGGCTAGCCTCAAAATCACGACACGTCTGACTCTGCCTTGGAAAGTTGTGGCATTGAATACATGCACCACCATCTCCACTTCTTACTTTGAGACAGGATCTCATATAACTTGAGAATCATGTGCATATTTTTAAAATATTTTATTATTATTTTAATGTGTACAGTATGTTGCCTGCATGTAATGTAAGTACACCAGATTGTCATGCCCCTGAAAGTCAAAAGAGGGTGTCAGATCCCCCTAGAACTGGAAAGCTACAGACAGAGTTTGTTACCACTCATTGTGGGTGCTAGAAAATGAACCTGGGTCCTCTGCAAGGCAGACAGTGCTCTCAAATGCTGAGCAATCTCTCCTGCCGCCCAATTTGGGTTTAAAAAAAAATTCTTTTTGTTTTATTTTTTTTTTTTTTTTTTTTTTTTTAATTTTGTGTGTGTGCACCTGTGTTGTGTCTGTGGAGGTCAGAAGTGGCCATTGGATCCCCTGGAACTGAAGTTATAGGTGGTTGTTAAGCTACCTGTGTGGTGCTGGGCACTGAACTTGGGTCCCTGGAAGGACAGCAGCAAGTGTTCTTAACCACTGAAGCCATCTCTCCAGCTGCTTCCGCAAATCTTAAGGATCCTTGAAGGAGCCATTTGAAGAGAAAAAAGTTAGGCTTGCTGGGCATTTGGTTTTCTGTTGCAGACTAGGAGACATCTAACGGGAAATTTTAACACTTGCAATGTGTGGATCAAGACTTTTGTTTTGTTTTAACATGTAAGAAAATTATTTAAATGAGACGTGGCAATTTATCATTTTTTTTTTTTTTTTTTTTTTTTGGCCTTTACAGACAGTAATCAAATAGCAGTTGGTTATTTCATAATTATTAGAATGAGCTGGGAATGGTGACTCATGCCTTCCAATCCCTTGGGAAGTGGAGGCAGAAAGATCAGGACTAAAAGGCCCATTTCAACTACAGAGTGAGTTTGTGGACAGCCTGAACTACATGAGACCCTTTCTGCCCCAAAAAAAAAAAAAAGAAAAATTATCAGAATTACTTACACTTGACAAGGTCTTGACTAAGTAGGGCTGAAATCAATGGAAGATCTTGGTCTTTGGGATCAGAGGTAATCCTAGGAAACCCACTTTGTTATGACTAGCTCCGATGAAGTCATCCATTTTTTTTCAAAAGTGTCTATATTCATTCTTTGGAGGCTGGAAATAAATTCATTGTTCACTAAAACCTTCCAGCTTCTGTCACGAAGTGACATCAGTTCTGATGCATCCATTTCAACTTTGTTTTTTTCTTATATAAAAGATTTATTTTGGGGGCTGGAGAGATAGCCTAGTGGTTAAGAGCACCGACTGCTCTGCAGAGGACCGGGGTTGGATCCCAGCACCCACATGGCGCGAAGAATCGTCTGAATACTCAAATTCCAGGAGAACTCCAGTTCCAGGGGAATCCAAGACCCTCTTGCACCTCCTCACCATTAGCAAACTACATGTGTTCACAAACCTACATGCAGACAGTACATTCAGCAAAACAATAAAATAAAAAAAGATTTTAAAATTTTAAATTGTGGGGGGTGCTGTTAAATAATAAAATAATTATATATATATATATATATAATATATATATATATAATGATGAAAGTGCCTCTGGAGGCGGGAAGGGCATTGGAATCCTCTGAACTGGAGTTCTAGGTGTTTGTGAGCAGTCTGACATGGGTGCTGAGAACCTCACACTCTTTTTTTTTTTTTGTGTGGAGACATGGCCTCTGGGCCCCCCATTGTCCCTGGAACGCTGATATGCAACGAGGCTGGCCTTGAACTCAGACCCGCCTGCCTCTGCCTCCCGAGTGCTGGGATTAAAGGTGAGTGCCACCATGCCTGGCGCCTCACACTCTTTAACTGCTGAGCCATCTTTCAAGGCCTTGACTTCGTTTCTTTTTTTTTTTTTTTTGGTCTTTTCAAGACAGGTCCTCCCTGTAAGCCCCCAGCTGTGTCCTGGGAACTCACTCTGTAAACCAAACTGGCCTTTAACTCAACAAAAATGTTTGCCTGCCTCTCCTCCAAGTGCTAGAACCTAAAGGCATGGGCCACAATGCCTGGCTGACTTCGTTTCTTTCTAATTTTCTTTAATAGCTTATCCATCCCCCTTCAAGTCTGAAGGTACAAAAACAAGCCATTGTCCCAACACTATAGTCAAATTCTTTTCTCAGATTTTTCAATTATTGCTGAAATCAGGGCTATACCATTTTTACAGCTCTATCCCTACTGGCATGAATTGTCATCAGAATCTCCTAAAGCTGTTTACAGTATTGGTTGGCATTAATTTTGCAAAGGAACCTCTTGAACTGAAGTGTTTGTTTTCTGTCATCAACTGTCCTTGTCCAGGTGAAGGGTCTTCCCCTTAGCTGGGTGTGGTGGTATGTTCATCTGATGCCAGCACATGGGAGGGGAGGCAGAGGCAGACAGATCTCTGTTAGTTCAAGGCCAGCCTGGTCTACATAGTAAAGGCCAGGCCAACATAGCTCACGTTCCCCTGCCCTGTCACCCCCGTCAGACCTGGATAGTAGGAATGAGTCCCACAGGCTCTCCTTCCTGATATAGATTTAATACAATTACATAAACATAATTACATAAGTAAAGAATCCATGTGTTTGAGACTTTTATAAATGAAGGCTTTAAAAACCTTTTTTGTTTAATTTTATTTCTTTTTTTTTTTTTTTTTTTTTTTTTTTTTTTTTTTTTTGCACCTGTGTCGTGCAATGGTGGCCGCGAAGGTCCAGAAGAGGGTGTCAGATTCCAACTGGAAACTGGAGTTTCTCCTGGAAGTGGAGTTTCAGACGGTTCTCGCCTGCCATGTGGGGTGCTGGTGATCGACCCAGGTCTCTGCAAGAGCGGTCGGCGCTCTTACCACTAGGCCATCCTCTCCAGCCCATGAAGGCTTATTTCTTTTTTTTTTTTTTGGGTTTTTTGGTCTTTTCGAGACAGGTTCCTCCTGTAGCCCCAGCTGTCCTGGAACTCACTCTTAACAGGCTGGCCTTGAACCACAAAGATCCACTGCCTCTGCCTCCCAAGTGCGAGGATGAATTGGTGTGCAACCACCACAAAACCCTGCAAGAGCGTCAGCGCGCTTACCACGACCATCTCTCAAGCCCATGGAAGGCTTAGTTCTAAACAGTCTTCTAGTTTTCCGTCAATTGCTGTGACAAAACACTCTGACTCATACCAACTTGGGGAGGAAAGGGTGTATTTGGCTCACATCTCTTAGGGTCACAGTTCATCACTCAAGTAGCCAAAGGTAGGAACTCCAGGGCAGGAACCTGGAAGCAGGGCTGAAGCACAAGCCATGGATGAATGCTGCTTACTGGCTTTGCTCCCCTGGCCCATGCCCAGCCTTCCTTCCTTATATGGTTACACAACAACCCTGCCCAGGGGTGGCCACCACCCATAGTGGGCGGGGCACTCCCACATTGCCTCAGCAATCAAGACAATACTCACCAGATGTGGCAAAGGGCCATCCAATGGAGCCAATTCCCCCAGTGAGGCTCCCTCAACCCAGTGTGGTCAAGTTGATAACTGAAGTTATCCAGCACAGTTGACCCCGTTGTCAACTTGACACACAAAAACACATCACTATAACCACCACCTTTCCAGTTTCTTATCCCCAAAATATGACGTTAACATTCATCACAACCTAAGACAATGACAACCTTAAAAGCACCCACAGCAGTCACTAAATGTCCAAACACGTAAAAGTTCAGTCTATTAAGTCTCTTAACTGTGGCTGCTGTAAAATCAAACAAGTAATGTCTTATTTCAAAGGGAAGATCAGGCACACACAAACAAAACCTAAGTCCAGCAAAGTAGCTTAAGGCGGGACACCTGGGAGTCACTCACGATCTTCTGGGCTCCAAGGGTTTTGGCAGCTCCCCATCTCTGACTCTGCCTTCCGTGGCGCACACAGCTCATCTCAAAGTCCCAGGCCAAATCCATTTCACACCACACTCTGCTTGCGCTTGTGTTCATCCCACAGTCCCTAGTCATCTCCAAATCTGGGGTCAACCAACTGAAACGGAGGCAGGCACCTTCACCAATGGTCTCTTCTGACGTCTCCTGGTGCAAAGCCTCAAGTCTATCAGTGGACCGCATGAAAGTACTGGGGTCTTCACTGCAACCGAGGTTGCACTTCCACCAATGGTCCTGACCTCTCACAGTGCCAGCCTCGGCTGCTCTCTGCGACCCCCTCAAATTTCAACAACCGGAACCATATAGGGGCTGCGGTGGCTCTTACGTGGAGCAGTAACCAAGTGCTGCTTCGGGTGACATGAAGGCTCGGCCCCTTCTGGATCACAGCTTCTGTGTGCTGACCCGGAAGAAATTCTTCCCAGAAGAGTTTCAACCACAGTGATGCTGGGTTTCTTGTTACTTGCAGCTGATTTTTTAGCCCCAGCTAAACAGTATCTGTTGTCCCAGTAAAGCACAAGGTTCACTTCAGGTTCTGGTCTCATTACTTGCAGCTGATTTTTCAGCACCAGCTAACCAGCCTCAATTGTCCCGTACAACAACAAAAGATTTCACTTCAGGTTCGGGTCTCTTGTTACTTACAACAGACTTGGATTTTCTTCAGCCCAGCTGACCAGAGCCCACAGATTAAACAGACCTGATAGTCTCTGCTTCCCCTTTTAAACTAGAAAATTCAAAAGCTGGCCCTCCATCTCTCAACTCTTTTCAGCAAAACTGTTCCAAGTTCCAACAGCAACAATCTTTAGGCAATTTTTTCTAGCCCAAAGTTCCAAACGCTTCCACAATCTTCCCAAACCAAAGTCAGGTTCGGGTTACTGCAATAGCCCACTCTCTGGTACCAATTTCTGTTGTAGTTTGGCTTCAATTGCTGTGACAAACACTCTGACCACAACCAACGTGGGGAGGAAAATGTTTCTTTGGCTTACATCTCCCGGGTCAACAGTTTGTCTCATTCCAAGGAGCCCAAGGCAAGAACTCAGGCAGAAAAACCTGAAGCAGGAGCTGAAGCCACAGGCCATGAAGGAACGCTGCTTACTGGTTCGCTCCCCTGGCTCATGCCCAGCCTGCCCTCTTATATGGGTACACAACACCTGCCCAGGGGTGGCCACCACCCATAGTGACTGGGCACTCCTACATTGCTCAACAAGCCGACAACTCTCCACAGACATGGCCACAGGCCAGCCCAATGGGAGCCAATTCCCCAATTGGAGGCTCCCTCAACCCAGGTGGTTGTCAAGTTGACAGTAAGCTATCCAGCACAAGTCTTTTTGCAGAAAGCCTGACTATATTCCTCTCATCCTGGTTTTCCATGAGTTCTCACATGTATTTTAAGAAGTTATTGCTGGGAGATGGCCGGTGGCTGGGCGGTTAAGATGCTGACTCCCTTGGAGAGGAATGGGTTTATGCACAGCACCTCCACATGGGCGGCTTGAGAAGCTTGGTCGTTAACTCCACGAGGGGAATTCGACACCCCTTCTGACCTCCAGGGCAGTGGCGCGACCTGGGGTGCCAAACCTACATGCAAGACAGTACATTATACACATAAAAAATAAGGGGGTCTACGATGTGGAATAGTGGATTCGAAAGCTACGGGCGTCGGCATGCGGGGGCGCTAACACTCAAGCGCGGGGGGGGGGGGGATTTGGGTCGCCCGCGCCGTCCCAGGCAGAGAGGAAATCGAGAGCCCGAGCCCAGCACCTCATGCCCTGTACCATATCTCAGCTGCTCTCTGCTACTCTGGCTGATGTAGTTTTCAAAATTGGGAATGTTGAGATTTCACAGGTCACTATTGTGGGGATAATCAGACATGCAGAGAAGGCTCCAACCAACATCGTCTACAGAATAGATATGACAGCTGCACTCATGGATGTTCGCCCGTGGGTTGACACAGATGATGCCAGTGGAGAAAACACTGGTTCCTCCGGAAACATATGTGAAAGAGCCTGGTAGCCTTCACGATCACTCCCCTGGAGGACATGAACGAGTTCACTGCACATATTCTGGAAGTAGTCAATGCTCACATAATGCTGAGCAAGTCCAGCAACCAGCCACCAACAGGGAGAACGTCTCTCAGCAACCCAGGAATGAGTGATCCAGGAAACTTCAGCGGGAGTAGCTTCATGCCAGCAAATGGTCTCACTGTAGTCCAAAACCAGGTGCTGAATTTGATTAAGGTGTGCCCCAGACCAGAAGGGCTGGACTGTCCAGGATCTGCAGAAGCGCTCCAGCCCTTCCTGTGGCCTCCATCAAGCAGTTGGTGGATTTTCTGAGCACGAGGCACAATTTAACTCTCTACGGTGGAGATGATCACTTGCTTTTCTTTTTTTTTTTTTTAAAGTGTAGACTGGAACTGTCTGCGTGGAGGTCGGTGCACCCGTGTGTGCAATGCCGTGAGGTCAAAAGAGGGCATCAGATTCCCTGGGACTGGGAGTCAAAGATGGGTTCTCAGCTACCATGTGGGTGCTGGGGATCGAACCGTGTGTGGGCCGGTCGGGTCAAGAGCAGGCGGTGCCGCTGGTAACCGCTAGGGGCCTCTCTCCAGCCCCAATGATCACTTTAAATCTACAGATGCAGAGTAATTGAGTCTCATTGGCACCTGAGAGACTTCAGCTGGACCTGTTTTCAGAATCTGCGTCTCCAGCTGTGTGTTTGGCCTGTGGCTTCTAGAAAGGATGTTTCCTCTATAGAAGGTCTCAGCTGAGGTCCTTTCCGAGACATACTGCCCTTCTGTTCTGTATATTTGGAAGTTCAAAAGGAGCGAGACAATTGACAAGGAAGTAAATCTGGATAGGATTTCTTGCAGAAGTTCCAAGTAAGACAAGAGGAACACAGGCAGGGAGGGGAGGGAAGAACACGGCCGGGACAGCAGCGCAGCCGCTGAACCTGAGTCTGTTCTTAAGGTTTCCTGTTGAACTGGCGAGCAGTACTGGGCCTATGGGCAGTGACAGCCAAGGAATCTACCATACCAGCGCTCCTGCCCAGTTTTGCTTGTTTGTTTCCCAGTTTGGGTCCGTGGCTTTTTTTTTTTTTTTTTTTTTTTTTTTTTTGAGACTGGATGTCTCTGGTAGCCCCAGCTGCCTGGAACTCACTATGTAAGACCAGGGTGGCCCCGAGAGATGGATTAATAGGGTTGTGTGCCACCACAATCAGCCTGTGGCAATAGTTTCAGAAGGGCACTTTTCCTTTCCTTCCCTTTCCTTTTGTCTTGCATGTAGCTGAAAGTGGGTTGATGTGAACTTGAGGTTTCATGGGGCGGGACAGAAGAAATGTTACTCTCTGTACTCTGTCATTTTGTAAATAAAATAAAATGTTTCATTTTAATAAAACCATTTTTAAAATGCAATAAAAAATAATAAAATAAAAATAATTTTGAAAAATAGTATTAAAAGAGAATTATACTGGGCCCTTCAGAGAGGGCTCAGCAGTTAAGAGCGAGCAACGACTCCTTGCAGAGGACCCTAGGTTGTTAAATTCCCAGCACTCACATGGCGGCTTGAGAACTGTCCTTTGGCTCCAGGTCCAGGGAATCCCGTGCCCTCTTCTGACCTATACAGCATTGGTGTGACACGGGTGCACATACTTCCATGCAGATAGTAACATTAATAACACATAAAAGAAAAAAATAAAATAAAAAAATTAAAAAATTAGTTAAAAAAAAAGAATTTAACATGGGGCTGCAGAGATGGGCTCAGCGTTTAAGAGCACATGACTAGTGCAAAGGACCTGGGTTTCAATTCCCAGCACCCAAATGGCAGATAGAACCTCTTTAGTGCTGGGCATGGTGTGCACGCCTCCAGTCGGAACACAGGGAGGCAGAGCCAGGAAGATCTCTGTGAGTTTCAAGGACAACCTGGTCTAACAGAATGCGAGCCCAGTCCCAGCTGAATGAAAAGGGAGAACCCTGTTCTGAAAATACAAAAAAAAAAAAAAAAAAAAAAAAAAAAAAAAAAAAAAAAAAAACTGTCTTGGAGCTGGAGAGATGGTTCAGTGGGTTGTGGATACTACTCTGCTCTTACAGATAACCTGGGTTTAGTTCCCAGAACCCACATGATAGCTACAACTATTTATCAGACTCCAATTTCAGGGGATTTAGTGCCTTTCTCCTAACAGGTGCACTTACTTGTATGAAAAACATTCATAGACATAATGAAGTAATTTAAAAAATAAATGTAAAGATGACAAGGTTAAGAGCAGTCGACATTAGAGGACCCCATTTGTTCCTAGCACCCCATGGTGGTTAAACTGTATAGTACACTCCAGTTCAGGGGAATCTGATACACCTTCGTCTGGGCATTCATACAGACAGGTACACCTTACATGACAGGGCAGGAATAATACTCATACACGCGTAAAAAAGTTTTAAAAGAAATAAAATACTTTCAGAAAAAGTGTCCCTCCTTTAAACATGGAAACATCTCTGTTCTATGCTAAGAACTATTCCAATTAGCGAATTTATGGGGTTTGTTTGTTGTGTTGAGACAAGGTTCTCTAGACTGCCAGGCCCCGCCTGCTAACTACTATGTAGACAGGTTGGCCTTGACACTCAACAGAGATCCACCTGCCTCTGGCTTCCCAAGTGCTGGGATTAAAAGCATGCACCACTGTCCCCAGCATTTACAGTATTGAATTAGATCTCAGCAAGCTGTAATAGAAGTCATATGGAACACTAGAACTGCTGTTACCTGAAGCATCTGGAGTCCCAACCCCACTGGAGTTCAGGCCCTACCTCTGCCATATTACCCTTTCTCTTCTGTACCAAGAAGATCTGCCAACAAAATCTGAAGCTGAGGAGTTAAAAAAAAAAAATGTTTCTAGCTGGGCGAGGTGGGCACACCTGTTACCTTTACTAGCACTCTGGAGGCAGAGGCAGGCGGATCTCTTGTGAGTCAAGACCAACCAGGGCTTCATAAGAGACCCTGTCTCAAAAAAAAATTGTTCTATGGAGCGGATGTGTGCGGTGTGTGTGCGTGCGCGCGTGCCGTGTGGTGTGCCATGGAGGCCAGAAGAGAATTTTTTGGACCCAGGAGGCATGTTGTAGCTGCCTGAACATGAGTGCTCAATTATGGTCTGGTCTGAGAAGAAGATTTAAAGGAGGTAGGCCTGCAAGGTAGCTCACCAGGTAAAAGCTCTTGCTGCCACGAGCCCTAGCAACCTGAGTTTGATCCCTAGGACTCACAATGGGTGGAAGGAGAGAAATGACCCTTGAAACCTGCTCTGACCACATAACTGTGCATATGTCACTCATCACACACACAAGCAATTTAAAATTTAAAAATAGAATTTAAGGGAGGTCTGGGTGAGACTTAGCTAAATTTCAGAAGCCTGTTAAGGGGAAATTCATCTCTCCTAGGCAGGTGCTGGCTGCTAAGCTTGCTTCTCCTGCTGAAGGCCAGGCACAGCTGAAGACCTTTCAACCTGTATACACATGGATTCTACAACATGTGATAAGCCTCTCCCCAGGGCCCTTGGAGTAGACTTTTCCACATAAGATACTGTTTTATCCTTACAAAGCCTGATCCTGATAGGCAATCACCGCATCTCTGCCTGGTGATTCAGAAAGCTATTTTGTACAAGAAAAGCTGAGCTCAAAGTGAGCACATTCAGTGTTAAGGAAACCTTACATTATTTAACTTAAACTACTTACTTTCACAAGGTAAGTTTAGAATACACCACATTCCTTTAAGTTGTCAAGAAAATAGTTAGCAGATTTACTCAATGAATAATTTTTCCCATAATACCCAGTAACTGCAGTGTGGTGTTGTAAGACCTTTTGTTTTTGAGACAAGGTTTTACTATGTAGCTCGGCTGGCCTGAACTTGGCTAATGTAAAACCAGGCTGTGCCTCTAACTCACAGATCTGTTTGCCCCTGTCACCTCCTGATTCTGGGATTAAAGGTTGTAGACCACCACCACAAATTGTTTTGTGTTTACAAAGCCAGTTGACTGTTTACTTTTTTTTTTTTTTTTGTTTCTTTATTGTGTGTTGTGTAACCTTGCAGTTTCAATTGGGCTAGGGGAGAACATCTGTGATTGATTCTTCTCTGTGTGAGTCCCAGGGTCATCAGGTTTGGCAGCAATCACTCTTACCGATGAGCCATCTTCACAGCCCCAAGTCCTTATTTGGCCTCAGCTCATCGAATATGTAACTATGGCTGTTTTTATAGTACCAGGAGTCAAGGCCAGCCTGGTCAGACAGAGTGAGTTTCCAGGACAGACTTGGGCTACAGGGGAGACCCTGTCTTGAAAAAAAAAAAAAAATGTTTGCTTTGTGTATTTTTTTTTTTTTTATTCTAATTTGTTTTTTTAGATCGAAAGGGCTTACTCTATAGTCCTGGAACTGAGGCAGTCCTCCCTATAGCAGCCTTCTTAGTACTACGGGGTTGTAGACATGTATCACCTTGCCCAGCCAAGAAGTACTGCTTTATGAAGAATACTATGCACTCCTGTACAACCCTGTAATCTCAGCTACTTTGGGAAGCTGAGATAGGATCCTGGGTTCTAGAGCAGCTTAGGCTATAAAGTGTTAAAGTGTAATGCTAGCTTTCAGTACTAAGCCAGGTGAAATAAGATTTTTTATAGTGTTCCATTTAGAGGAATATTTCTCTGTTTGGAATTGAGTTTTTATTTTCGGTTTGTGGTTCAATGGGTATGTTTTTGACTTAAGTTTTTTTTTTTTTTGTTTTTTTTTTTTATTTTTTTGTCATTTGTAGACGGTTCGTCCCCTTTTAAAGTCGGCCCACTGCTGGAAGGCTCAATATTAAACACAGAGCGGCTTGGCTGGCCTTGAAATCTCACAGAGTATCCGGCTTGCCTCTGCCTCCAAAGTCTGGAATTGAGGTAATGGTCACTATGCCTTGGCCTTAAATTGGTTTTTTAGCCACCATGTGGGGCTGGGAATGATCAAATCTGGGTCCTTTGCAAGAAATATCAGTGCTCTTAACACGAACGATCATCTCTCCAACCCGCGTTCAAAAAACTTATTATTTTCATTTTTAGAGTGTGTGGATGTAGTAAAAGGCGTATGGTATGAAGTGCCCCCAATGTCATGCAAGGCGATGCCCCAGAGGTCAGAAGAGGGTGTTGGATCCTTTGGAACTGAAGTTACAGGTGGTTGTGAGTTATCACATGTGGGTGCTGGGAACTGAACTTGGATCCTCTCCAAAAGCAGTAAGTGTGTTAACCTCTGCACCATCTCTCCAGGCCAGTAGTTTTTTTGTTTGGCTTTGTTTTTGTTTCTTCATATTAGTCCAAAAACCTACTGAAAAACATACAATATCCTCTACAGGAGTCCAGTTTCTTTTTTTTTTCTTTTTTTTTTTTTTGGTCTTTCGAGACAGGGGTCTCTGTTAGCCCCAGCTTGGTCCTGGAACTACTCTGTAGACGCAGGCTGCTTGAACTCACAAAGATCCGCCTTCCTCTGCCTCCCAAGTGCTATGACTGTGTCCATGTTTCTTAACATAACAAAAACCAGTGGCAAGACAGGAGAAACTTTCTTGAAGGTAGACCAAGAGTCTCCCAGAATTTTACAAGAAGGAAGGGCCACTGCCCTTAATTGCCTTCCAGAACTTGAGGGAAGACCCTGTTTGCTGAAGATGGGACATACGTTGGACACAGGATTTGGAGCGATGGAGCTGGGACTGACCCGGAAGCCACCTCCATCTACCCCTTGAGGCTACTCTCATAGCTTTGGAGAACACTATGTAAGGCTGGTAAGGGAGAAGCATCAATCGATGGTACAACCCCAATTTCAAGGCCTAATAACCACATTTAATAACTGGCACAGCAAAGGACATTGGTACAGTGCACTTTTATCTTGTGAGTAATCAACAGCTACCTAATATTAGACTTAAGTCCACTCAATGGGAGGACACTCTTGTGCTACTGTAAAACCTAGCCAATACACATAACTGGGGAGGTTATAGATCTTAGAGAAAAACTACATCTGTCACATCCCTAGACAAAATGTAATTTCTTATGATGTGCAAAATATGGATCCTTAAGTTTACAGACAAGTATCCCAGTTACCACCCATCAAATAGCCTTCTTTCTTTTTTTTTTAATCACAGAATTAAGTTTAACAGAAGATTGTTTGTGAACTGCCCAAGCCTAATGGCACATCTATGAATGCAACTTCTACACTTAAGTCTCATGGAACACAGAATAAGGTATAAAAGAACACTAGTGGCCAGGCGTGGGGGTGCACACCGTTTAATCCTAGCAATCGGGAGCCAGAGGCAGGGTGGATCTTTGTGGAGTTCATGGCCAAGCCTGGTCTACAGAGTGAGTTCAGTGACAGCCGAGGCTAAAAGGAGACCCTGTGTCGAAAAGACAAAAAAAAAAACAAAAAAAAAAAACCCTAATTTCACTTCTTGTCAATGAAGCTCCCTCATGCACTGAGGACCAGGAGACACAAAAGGTTACAAAGGAAAACAAGAATAGAGTCCTGCAGAATGTGGGTGCTTGAATAGGACTCCATCCACCCAGGATCAGGGAGCATTGCAGAACAGGAGGGCAGAAAGATTGTAAAGAACCAGAGAAGAGGTGCATGACCATATAAAGTCCTACAGACTCCTGGGACCCCAGTCATGAACCTTACACCAATGGTGTCAGCTTGCACAAGACCCCTGCAAACTTAAGCAGACAAAACCTAGCACAGAACTATGGAAATGATATTAGGAGGTCCCAATCTTAGTTGAAGAAGTATCTGCAGCTGATTACTACTGGTTGAAGAGAGCTGATCTTATTAAGGGAGGGACTCTAGAGCTGGGCTGGTGGCCACACCTTTAATCTAGCACTTAGGAGGCAGAGGCACAGATCTGTGTGAGTTCAAGCCAGCCTGGTCTGACAGATGAGTTCAGACAGCTGGGACTACAGAGACCCTGTATGAAAGACAGAAAAAAAAAAAAAAAAGTTACTCTAGATAGCCTGACCAGACCTCAGTGGATGAATTTGCACTGAGGGATGTGTGGGGACACAAACTTGATAGGCCTTAACACAATTAACAGAATATATGAAATCCACTGTTTGTGTGTGGGGGTATGGGCAGGTACCATGGGGAAGGAAGTATAAAGTTGATTAAGATGTTCTTCTGTATGTGCTGGAGAGATGGCTCAGCAGTTAAGAGCACCAGCTGTTCTTGCAAAGGTCCCAGGTTCAATTCCTGGCATCCACATAGCAGCTAACAACTGTTCATAGCTTCAGTTCAGGGGATCCAACGCCGCCTTCTGACCTTCATGGGCATTGCATGACATGGGTGCACATAGATATATGTAGGTAATATACTCATACACATAAAATAAAAATAAATATTTTTAAAATGCTGTTCTGTATAAAATACACAAAAATTAAATAAAAGGTTTTAAAAGCATATGACAAATATTAGCAGAGAAAAAAGATATTAAAGGCATGTACCTCCATGCTTGAAGCCCCTACTAATCTTTAAAAGATTTTCTTTTTGGCAATTTATTTATTTTTATTATTTTATGTGTGTGAGTGCTTTGCTTGCATGTAAATCCACCACATTTATGCAGTGCCTGCAGAGCCAGAAGAGGGAGTCAGATTACCTGGAACTGGAGTTACAGACAGTTGTTAGCTGCCATGTGTGTACTGGGAACCAAACTCGTCATCTGCCAGAGCAACCAGTTCTTTTAGCTACTGAGCCTTCTCCCTAGCACCAATTATTTATTTCTTGGAGTGTATAGTAATCTACCTTTATCCAAAAAGGACACATTCCAAGACTTTTTTCATATACACACCTCTGATAAAAGTTTAACTCAAATCAGGCAGAGCCTGTTTATTTTGGCTTGTTCCTGGACATCTGGTAGACACATCTACACTTGTTCATGTGTTTCTGGCTGTGTAGCTAAGGATGGCCTTGAACTTCCTTAAAACATTTTTAAATTGCAAAAAAAAAATTAAATAAATAAAAAATTTAATTGCATGTATTCTTTTATTGTGTTTATGTAAGTGAGAGGACACTTGTGGAAATTGGCTCTTTCCTTCTACCGTGTGGTTTCTAGGGATAGAACTCAGGTTTGATGACAAGTGCCTTTACCCACTGAGCCATCTCCTTGGCTCTGGTCTTGAACTTCTGATACTTCTCCTTCTACCTTCTAAGAGCTCAGATACAGGTGTGCTACACCATAGCTGTTTCTTTGGTGCCGAGATTCCAATTCAGGTCTTTATGTGTGGTTAGGTAAGCACTCTACCAACTGAGTTACATCTCCAGCTTTTGTAATATATTTCCTCATCTTTCATGTTACAAAAAATGATTTGGGAGGCTTGAGAGATGGCTTAGCTGTTAAGAGCGCTGGCTGCTCTTGAAGAGGACACAGGTTCAATTCCTAGCACCACATGGCAGCTAACAACCATCTGTAACTCCAGTTCCAGGGGATCAAATGCCACCTTCTGGCCTCATGGAGCACTGCATGCATGACACAGGTGCACCTACCTACATGCAAGCAGTACACTCATACACATAAAATAATAAAAACAAAAAAATGATTTGGGGCTGGTGAGATGGCTCAGTGGTTAAGAGTACTGGCTCTTCTTGCAGAAGATCCAGTTTCAAATTCCAGTACTCTTCTGTCTTCCGAGGGTACTGCACCACATGGGTGCACTTAGATATTTGCAGGCATAACACTCATAGACATAAAATAAAAAGAAATTTAAGGGGCTGGAGAGATGGCCTAGCAGTTAAGAGCACCGACCACTCTTACAGAGGACTTGGGTTTGATCCCCAGCACCCACATGGCGGCTGAGAACTGTCTGAAACTCCAATTCCAGGAGAACTCCAGTTCCAGGGGAATCTGACACCCTCTTCTGACCTCCACAGAATTGCACAACGTGGGCGCACAGACCTACATGCAGACAGTACATTCATACACACACAGAAGAAAAAAAAAGTTAAAAATTTATTATTATTTTTTTGGTCTTTTTGAGACAGGGTCTCCCTTTAGTCCCAGCTGGCCTGGAGCTCACTATGTAGACCAGGTGGGCCTTGAACTCACAGAGATCCGCCTGCCTCTGCCTCCCGAGTGCTGGGATTAAAGGCGTGCGCCACCATGCCCAGCTAAAAAAAAAATAAGTTTAAAAAAAGATTTGGAGACTTGGATGTAAGCTAGTCTGCTCAAGTCCTTGTTGGGTACAAGACGGTTCAACACAAGGTGTCTGTGGTGTCACCTGATGAGCAGCAGGGGAATCTGCTGTATACATACTTAGCTGCTTTGGCAGGTTGTTTCTTAGAAGGAAGAGTAGGTGTTAGAAGGTGGGCCAGAGGTAGGCTTGTGTGATCTCTGTGTGAATGTGGGTTTTGTTTGCTGTTTTGCTTGGTTTTTGCTTGGTCTTTTGATGACAGGGTCTCCCCTGTATGCCCCAGCTGCCTGGAACTCATAATGTAGGAACGCAGCCGGCCTTGATCTCACAGAGATCACACGTGACCTTGCTCGTCCTGAGCACTGGGACTAAAAGGCATGTGTTGCCTACCGAGTCGCCCATTTTGTTTGTTTTTTTAAGACAGGTGTCTGATGAACCCAAGTTGACGTCAAGTTCAACTGTATAGTTGAGATTACCTTGCAAATTTCCTAATCTTTTATCTGGCCTCTACTCTTCCCAGTTGCTACAGTCATTTCCACTCTTACCACCAGGCCTGGATTATAGTGGTCCCGAGGAATCTGACTCAGGGCTTTGTGCAGTGCTAGATAAGCATCTAACGTTCCCGAGACACAATCTCGTCTCCCAGGCCTTTCAGTGCACATCTTTAGATTGCCTACTGTTGGAATGTCCAGAGTTAGCTTCGCCGCATGCTCGAATGTGGTGAGCTAGGTTTAAACACAGGGTAAGGGGCCCCAGAGACTCTTTGCCTGTTATCCAACGCATAGGCTTTATGTAGAATGCACCACATTGAAGATGTTTAACTTACTCATGATAACCAAATGAGAACATGGGGATGGTTTCTCCCTTTCAGGGTAATTTCTACAGGTAACTATGGGATTCCAGGGAATCAGGGTTAGTAGATTAGTTCCTTCACTTTCAGATTAGTGAGCTGTGATTTCAACATCTGTAGTAGAAACTATTATTTTTGCTAAATTTGTTTTCTCATATTTTGGAGCCATGCCATCATCTCTTGTGGATTTGTAGTGACTTCCTGTCCTGTTGGGGTGCATTTCTGTGACTCTTCCAACTTTTTTTTTTTTTTTGCTTTTTTTTTTCAACTTTTTTTTATGTTTATTACAAATTCGTAATGTGTACTTGTCTGCACATAGGGTAGTGCACGCGATGTTGTGCTATATGGTCAGTGTGGAGGTCAAGAAGAGGGCGTCGGATTGCCCCGATGGATAACGTGTGAGGATCATCCTGAGGTTGCTCAGCCGGCATGTGGGCTCTGGACAACGGGTCCTCTTGGCAAAGCTGTTGGCCGGCTGCTCTTCCTAGGACCGCTAGTCCTGCATAGGCCAGTCTACTCCTCACCGAACTCTATACTTTGTAAGAGTGTTCTTTGTTGTGTGTGGTGGGTGTGTTGGTTGGTGTGTGTGGTGTGTGTGGTGTGTGTGCAGGGATGAGGGTACAGCTCGTAGTTATCGAGTGTGCGTATACTTGATATGTCGTATCTGCGAGTTCTGCAGGAAAGGGTGGGGTGTGTTACATTTCACTGTTTCACCCTTTTTCTTTTTTGTTCTTTTTTTTTTTTTAATTTTTTTTTTTATATTTATTTCGGTATGTGTATCAATGTACTGTCTGCATGCAGGTTTGTGCACCCGTGTCGTGCAATGCCGCGGAGGTCAGAAGAGGGTCTCGGATTCCCCTGGAACTGGAGTTCTCCTGGAACTGGAGTTTCAGACGGCTCTCGGCCGCCATGTGGGTGCTGGGGATCGAACCCAGGTCCTCTGCAAGAGCGGTCGGTGCTCTTAACCGCTAGGCCATCTCTCCAGCCCCTGTTTCACCCTTTTTCTAAGATGCCTACCAAATGTAGCATTTTAGATTTGGATAAATTAGAACACCCACAGTTCCTCAGATCCATGGAAGTAGAATTTGTTCTCCAGATTATGAAGAAAATAAAGTTTTACCTGGGCGTGGTGGTGCACACCTTTAATCCTAGCAAAAAAAAGAAAAAAAGAAAAAGTTCAAAAAAATTTTTTCTTTTCTTTTTGAGACAGGGTCTCCCTGTAGCCCCAGCTGGCCTGGAACTCCCTCTGTAGACCAGGCTGGCCTGGAACTCACAGAGTTCCACCTGCCTCTGCCTCCTGAGTGCTGGGATTAAAGGCATGTGCCACCACGCCTGGATAAGTTTTTAATTTTTTAACATTCATTTATTTGGGGGCTGGACAAATGGCTCAGAGGTTGAGAGCACTGGCTTTTCCTGCACAGGACCGGGGTTCAGATCCCAGCACCCACATGATTGCTAACAACCATCCATAACTCCAGTTCCAGGGGATCCAACATCCTCTTCTGGCCTCCTTGGGCATTGTACTCATGGGTACACTTAGATAAATATAGGTAAAACACTCATACACATAAGATAAAACTAAATAAATCTCCCCCAAAATTTAAAACCAGGGAAAGAGGGAGAGGGAGCAGAAGAGGGGGAGGGAGGGAGGGAGGGAGGGAGGGAGAGAGGGGGAGAGAGAGAGAGAGAGAGAGAGAGAGAGAGAGAGAGAGAGAGACTGTGTGTGTATATATTTTGGCATGTGCTTGCCAAAATATGGATTCTAGAGATCAAACTTAGGCATTATGCTTGGCTGCAAGCATCTTTAGCCTCAGAATGATCTCAGTGGCCTGAAAAATAACACTTAAACATTTTATTTTTTTGTCTTTTTGAGACAGGGTCTCCCTTTAGTCCCAGCTGGCCTGTGTTGTTTTATTTTTATGTGTATGAGTGTATTGCCAACATATATATAAGTGCACCATGTTTGTGCAGTTCCCACTGAGGCCAGAAGAGCACATCATGTTGCCTTGAACTAGAGTTTCATTAGCCATCTTGTGGGTGCTGGGAACTGAACCTGGTCTTCTGCAAGAGTAGTCAGTGCTCTTAACCACTGAGCCATCTCTCTAGCCCAAAACAGCATTTTAAAATATTTTATTGTGGGGCTGGAGAGATGGCTTACCAGTTAAGAGCACTGGCTGCTCTTAAAGAGGACCTGGGTTCAATCCCCAGCACCCACATGGTGGCTAACAACTGTTCTTAACTCCAGTTCCAACGGAATTCCAACATCATCTTCTCACCTCCATGGGCATTGCACTACATGGGTGCACTTAAATACATACATGCAGGCAATACACTCATATACATAAAATTTTTAAAAATTATTATTTTTCTTTTATATGTATGAGTGTATTGCCTGCATGTGTGTAAGTGTACCTGTGTACACTTACTGACTCCTTAGGTATAGCAGGTACACACCTGCTGTACCTAAGGAGTCAGAAGAAGGCTTTAGATCCTCTGGAGCTAGAGTTACGGACAGTTAGCCACAATATAGGTGCTGGGAATCAAACCTAGGTCTTCTGCAAGAGTAGCCAGTGCTCTTAACCTCTGAGCCCTCTCCAGTCTCCCCAAAATAATATTTTTAAAATGTTGGAGATTGAGTTTCTGCATGCATATAATCCTTCAGCCTAGACTCAAACCTTTCTTTCCTTTTTTTTTTTTTTTTTTTTTTTTGAGACAGGATCTTGCTATGTAGCCCTGGCAGGCCTGGAACTCACTATGTAGATCAGGCTTCCCTGATGGAGACCTGAGACTTAGAGATCTCCCTTCCTCTTCTTTCTTTAGTGCTGAGATAAAAGGTGTGTACCACCTCACCCAGTTAATGATCTCAAACTCTTGATCTACTTGCTTTAGTCTGACTTAAAATGGAATTTTTAAAATGTAAACTTTGAGGGCTCTCAAGATGGTTTGGTGGGTAAAGGTGCTTCCTGCCAAACCTGATGACCTGAGTTTGATCCCCAAGACATGTGGTGAAAAGAAAGAACTTTTACATTTGTTCTGAAGCATGTGCCCCTGTGCTTCCACACAGGTACATAAATAAATGTAATAAAATTAAAAATATTTTATTTTTTATTTTATGTATATGAGTGTATTGCCTATATGTGTATAAGTGTACCTATGTTTTGCAGTGCCCGCATGGGTCAGAAGAAGGTCTTGGGTCCCCTGGAAGTGGAGTTACTGATGGTCATTAGCTACCATGTGGGTGCTGGGAACCAAACCTGGATCCTCTGTAAGTGAAGTCAGTGCCCTTAACTGCTGAGCCATCCCTCCAGTCCATAATAATTTGAAAAAAAATTTTTTTTTTAAAGACAGGGTCTCCCTACAGCCCCAGCTGGCCTGGAACTCACTCTGTAGACTAGTCTGGACTTGAACTCACAGAGATCTGCCTGCTTCTGTCTCCCAAGTGCTGGGATTAAAGGCATGCGCCACCATGCCCGGTTTAAAGACCGTTCTTAGCCGACCAGGGAATTGAACCCTGGTCCTCTGCAAGAGCAGTTGGTACTCCTTTTTCTTTTTCTTCAAAGCCAATTTTTATTGAAGCTTTGTGCATTTCATACAAAACTTCCAATTAAATCTAGACCCATGTCCCCTCCCCCTCCCTCTCCACCAGAGCTCATGCTTTCTGCCAAACATGTTTTTCTTTTTGTGGGGGGAGGGGGGTATATTTTCTTGTGTTTTTTTTGAGACAGGGTCTCCCTTTAGTCCCAGCTGGCCTGGAACTAGCTTTGTAGACCAGGCTGGCCTTGAACTCACAGAGATCCTCCTGCCTCTGCCTCCTAAATGCTAGGATTAAAGGCGTTCACCACTTCGCCCAGCCAAACATGTTTTTCATAGCAGTTGGTGCTCTTAACCACTGAGCCATTTCTCCAGCCCAATAAATAAGTAAGTAAATAAATAAATAAATAGATTATTTATTAATTATTTAAATAAATAATTTATTTAATAAATTATTTATTTATTTATTTATTGTCTTTTTGAGACAGGGTCTCCCTGACTCTGGCTGTCACTATATAGACCAGGCTGGCCTTGAACTCACAAAGATCTGCCTGCCTCTGCCTCCTAAGTGCTAGGATTAAAGGCATGTGCCACCACGCCTGGCTAAATTTTTTTTTTTTTGGTATTTTTTTGAGACAGCATCTCCCTTTAGTCCCAGCTATCCTGGAGCTCGCTCTGTAGAGCAGGCTGGCCTTGAACTAACAGAGGTCCTTCTGCCTCTGCCTCCCGAGGGCTGGGATTAAAGGCATGCTCCACCTTACCCGGCTGGCTAAATTTATTTTTTAATATTTTTTTATTTATTTTCGTATGTGTATGAATGTATTGTCTGCATATAGATTGGTGTACCCGTGTCATGCAATGCTGCGGAGGTCAGAAGAGGGTGTCGGATTCCCCTGGAACTGGAGTTAAAGACGGTTTTCAGCTGCCATGTGGGTGCTGGGGATCGAACCCGGGTCTTCTGCAAGAGCAGTCGGTGCTCTTAACCAGTAGGCTATCTCTCCAGCCCCAAAATGTTTTTCTTTTTCTTTTTTTTTTTTTTTTTATAAAATTTTATTTATTTTTGTATGTGTATGAATGTACTATCTGCATGCAGGTCTGTGCACCCATGTGGTGCAATGCCTCGCAGGTCAGAAGAGGGTGTCGGATTCCCCTGGAACTGGAGTTCTCCTGGAATTGGAGTCAAAGACGGTTCTCAGCCGCCATGTGTGCCGCCATGTGGGTGCTGTGGATCGAACCTGGGTCCTCTGTAAGAGCGGTGGGTGCTCTTAACCGCTAGGCCATCTCTCCATCCCCTCAAATTGTTTTTTAAATGTATAGTTAACCCATGGACAGGGGCAAATAAGATCTCTGTGAGTTCAAGGACAGCTGGGGCTACAGGGGGACTCTGTTTTGAAAACACACACAAAAAAAATATGGTTGCTGATCATGGTAGTGCATGCTTTTAATCCAGAACTCAGGAGAGAGAGGCAGGCAGATCTGTGTGAGTTCAAGGCCAGTCTGGTTTATATAGCAAGTTCCAGGCTAGCTGGGGCTACAGGGAAACTCTGTCTCAAAAAGAACAACAACAAAAAAATGTAGTTTCAGAGCTGAGGGTAGTTGTGCAGTCCTGTAATCTTCGTACCCAGGCAGGACAGTGCAAGCTTAAGGCCAGCCTGATCTACATGACAGAGACTGTGTCTTAAACAAAGCAAGGGGGCTGGAGAGGGAGCGGTTAAGAGCATTGACTGCTCTTGCAGAGGACTCAGGTTCGATTTCTAGTGCTCACTTGGCAGCTAACAACCATCCATAAATCTAGTTCCAGAGGAATCCAATGCCCTCTTCTGACCTCTCTGGGCATTGCATGACATAGATGCACTTACATACATGAAGGCAATACACTCATACACATAAAAATAATAAATGAAATATTAAAAAACAAAACAAATAAAAAAAAACATAAGAAAGAGTTTATTTTGATTTCTCCTGGGACATTCTAACACGGTGACATATGAAAGGACCTGCTCCTAGTTAATGATTTGCTTCAGAAGTGTTTGGCTGGGGTTTCAGATTGAACACCATGGGACTTGGTGTCCTGTTTGTAGCTTTGTTGTTGACATTCTTAGGTGTCCCAAGGACAGAGTGGCTGGTGTGGATTCTGGCTCAGATAACCCTTTAGGAAATAGCAAGATTCTCCAGATTCTCCAGACTTCCTCTGATTGGAAATCTGGGCTTCTCCGGGTGTGGTGGTCTTTAATCCTAGCACTCAGGAGGCAGAGGCAGGCGGATCTCTGTGAGTTCAAGGCCAGCCTGGTCTACAGAGTGAGTTCCAGGACAGCTGGNGTGAGTTCAAGGCCAGCCTGGTCTACAGAGTGAGTTCCAGGACAGCTGGAGCTACAGGGAGACCCTGTCTTGAAAAGACCAAAAAAAAAAAAAAAAAAAAAAAAAAGGAGAAATCAGGGCTTCTGTGAGATAAGAAGGGAGGCATTTTATACTTTGTTTTATTTGTGTCCAAGAAATCAGCTGGTAAAAAAAAAAGAAAAGAAAAGAAAAATAAATCACTGGTAAATGGACTAAGCTCAGTGTTACACTAACACAGGGACTTCAGGTGCCCCTGTGGAGAAGAGTTGTCTGGCTTGAGATTGTTGGGGCCAGTCAGCTGGAGCTTCTTAGAGTCTGACTTGATGTTACACATGACTGACGGTGAGTGGGCTGGCCATGATGGCCTGATCCTCTCAAGGTTTTATCTCCAGTACTTTTAAGTCTAGATTCTCAGGATTGTACCCTTGCTTTTTGGGCCCAAGGCATTTAATGGGCTACTGCACATCCTCCTTGATGGCCTTCTGGAGTCCCTCAAGGATAAAGCTATGTCTGCTGCTGTTGACCTGCTTTTTCTGTTTTTCCACCTGACTGCCACCAGCCCCTCACTGGGCTCCCTTCATTCTCACTTGAGCATCACTTCTTGCACTTGTAGCACTGCCATTGGCTGTGGCTTTGACCATTTTTGATGCTGGCTTCCTTGTCCTGTTCTCTCACTCTGTGACCTTAGGGGACAGGTGGCCTCTTTGCTCTTCTATTTTCAGCTATCTACCCTTTGCTGTTTCTTGCTGTATGTACTTCTGGTTTGGTTCTGGTAACTTGTTACTCCTGTCCCTATTTGTCTGATGCCAAGCTCTTTAGATGCAGTCATGAAGAGGGTTGGTATAAGGACCATACTTGGTGCTTGTCAGGAGTGCCATGTGTGATGTTACCACCCTGTACTTCCATGCCTGGCTCCACCTCTCTTATACTCTGTGTGGTGTATCTCCAGACTCTGCCTTTTCATCCTGGTTGGTGATGTGGTCTGGTTTGCCTGCTACTCTTATGTACAGGGCCTCTGTGAGGTGTTCCGGTGGCTCATAGCTATGCCAAATGTGCCAGCTGCCCAGTGGAGGTAGCCTGGGCTTTCTGGATTGATGAGTCTGGCCTCAGCTAGGACTACTGCAGCTGCAGTGTTGGCTGCCATGAAATAGATGACCCAACTTTATCCATTCCTAATTCATATACTCCATCTACCTTCATGGGGGTTTTCTGAATGGTTCTTCCTGTAGTCTGAAAAGAGTCTCTCCTTAGTGTTCCATTCTTTCTCTTGACCCGCTCTCTCTCATTTTGTTTTTGTTTTCTTTTTTTGTTTTTTTTTGTTTTTGTTTTTGTTTTCTATGGAAGAGTCCATACCCATATAAAGTGAGGGGAGTCAATTCTGTACACATACACACACACAAACACACATTTATTTATTTACTTTATTTATTTTGAGTGTACTGTCTGCATGTAGGTAGGTACACCTGTGTTGTGCAATGCTGTGGAGGTCAGAAGAGGGTGTCGGATTCCCCTGGAACTGGAGTTAAAGAGTTCTTTAGCCGCCATCTGGGTGCTGGGAATTGAACCCGGATCCTCTACAAGAGCAGTTGGTGCTCTTAACTGCTGAGCTGTCTCTCCAGCCCTGATTTATTATGAGATACAGATCTCATGTATTCCAGACTGGCTTCAATTCACTGTGGAGCCCAGGATAACCTTGAATTTTTCCTCACCGTCCTGCCTCATTAAAGGTATATACCACCATGGCTGGCTGGCTGTGGATGAGAGAGACCTAGTACTTCCTGTGTATTAGGCAGGCACTATGCCAACTAAGGAACGTTCCCCAGCCCAAGATTTTTGAAGTTTCTCCAGATATATCAGTAAGTATATCTAAAAAGCAGTGCTCTAAAATATTGCCAAATACATTAAAAAAAAAAACACAAGTTCCCTGTCATCAGTATTCAATAAGTATTCAAATTTCCAGTTACCTTTAGGTATATGTGTATGTATATGTGCCTACACATGTGTGCAGGTGTGGAGGCCACAGGTTGATGTGTGTATTTAATTTTTCTCCACCTATTTTTTTTTGAGACAAGGTCTCTCACTGAACCTGGAGCTCCCTGATTCAGCTAAACTGGCTGGCCACAAGCCTCAGGATTCCTCCTGTCTCCAGTTCTCCAGTGCTGGGATTACAGGTGCATGCTGTTGCATCCTGCTTTCATTTTATGTGGGTGATGGGGATCAAACCCAGGTCTTCATGCTTTCATGACAAAAGCTTTACTGACTGAGCTACTTCATAAGCTCCTCTGTGGTTTGTTTGTTTTTTTTCCTTTATGTGTATGAATGTACTGTCTGCATGCAGGTTTGTGCACCCGTGTCGTGCAATGCCTCGGAGGTCAGAAGAGGTGTCGGATTCCCCTGGAACTGGAGTTCTCTTGGGATTGGAGTTTCAGACGGTTCTCGGCCGCCATGTGGGTGCTGGGGATCAAACCCGGGTCTTCTGTAAGAGCGGTCGCTGCTCTTAACCGCTAGGCCATCTCTCCAGCCCCCTGTGTGGTTTTTGAACTGTGTGATTGTTTGAGTCAGGATCCATGGAAGTACTCTTGTGGTACTGGTCTGCTGTGTGTCTCCAGTCTCTGGGAGCAGGGGTCCTGGTAGTATTCCTTTCTGGTAATCAGCAGGTCATGTTCTGTCCCTATCAAACTTCTCCTGGGCTGGATTTGCTGATTTCCTTGCTAAGATGTGGAAGGATGTTCCTTTGGTCATTATTTTTCCTGTCACTTGGTAGCTTGGTTGTAATGTCTGGTCATGAGTCCCAGTGCTTGGTAAACAGTTGGGGTTACTTGGTTAGGGATTGAAGATGTAGCTAACTGTTCTGATTCTGTCACCCTCCCAGTTGTCAGTAGGGTTGGGATAGTGTACCTGCTGTTTGCAGGCATTGTAGCTTGCTCCAGTCTGGCAGGCTGGCTCCTTCCTTTTGTTTATTGGTTTTCACACAGCTAATGGATTCCCTGATAATCACTTTACTCTATTTGTGCACAACTTCAGGGACTGTAACATATTTAATGTGTTTGTTGTTGTTGTCATCCTTGTCAGTGTTTTGGTAGGCTCTAGAGGCAGCTCTTCATTGAGTCCTGTTGTGTGACTCAGCTTGATGGCTACTCTACTTTCAGACATGACCCTGGGCTCCACACCCAGATGTCACATTTCCAGCATCTCACAAGTGATTCTGTTTCTTTCAGTGAGAGATGAAATGTAAATAACACAACTGGGTCTGTTTTCTTTTGAGGTGTCTCCAGATGCTTCACTAAACTGCTTTGAAGGAACTTCAAAATATTACCACAGCTACAAATTACCCATAGTCCCTTTTCCTTCCCTCTAAGTGGTGGTATTGCATACCTCCCAACATCCATAATTTACTTTAAAAAATTAATGGACTGGATATGGTGGTGCACATCTTTAATCCCAGCACTTGGGAGGCAGAGACAGGTGGATCCCGGTGAGATCAAGGCCAGCCTGGTCTACATGATGAGTTCCAGGCCTGCTGGGGCTACGGAAAAAGACCCCCCAAAAATTAGTTTTAAGTTTTAGGATTGTGTGTGTGTGTGTGTGTGTGTGTGTGTGTGCGCGTGTGCGCGTGTGTGCGCGCATGTTTAGGTATCTGTGTACACTTCTGTGGGATCTTGTGTGTCTCTCTTCAGTATTTGCCTTTAAGATTTTTTTGGGGGGTCTTTTCGAGACAGGGTCTCCCTATAGCCCCAGCTGGCCTGGAACTCGCTCTGTATACCAAGCTGGGCTTGAACTCACACAGATCTGCCTGCCTCTGCCTCTCCAGTGCTAGGATTAAAAGCGTGCACCACTATGCCCGGCCCTTTAAGATTTTTTTTTTTTGTCTTTTCGAGACAGAGTCTCCCTGTAGCCCCAGCTGTCCTGGAACTCACTCTGTAGACCAGGCTGGCCTTGAACTCACAAAGATCCGCCTGCCTCTGCCTCCCAAGTGCTAGGATTAAAGGCGTGCGCCACCATGCCCAGCCGCCCTTTAAGATTTTTAAATATTTTGTTCATTCTGTGTTTATGTATGAATGTGCTCACATGTGTCAGTGTGTGTATGCCATAGCATGTGTGTGGAGGTCAGAGGGCAACTTTCAGGAGTTTGTTCTCTCTCCCTCTCTACACATGTATGTCAGTGTATGTATGCCACAGCAAGCATGTGATGTCAGAGGACAGCTTTTCAGGAGTTGGTTCTCTCTCTTTACTGTGGGTTCTGGACTCAGGATGCCAGGCTTAATGGCAAACATTTTTACTTGATTCATTCATTTCAATGTTTTACTCATTTTATTCTGTTTTTTGGTTGGTTGGTTGGTTGGTTGGTTGGTTGGTTGGTCTTTTTGAGACAGAGTTTCCCTGTAGCCCCAGCTGGCCTGGAACTTGCTATGTAGACCAGACTAGCCTCAAGCTCACAGAGAACCTTCTGCCTCTTAAATGCTGGGATTAAAGACATGTATTACCATGCCCAGCTCCTTTATTCTCTTTTTGTTTGTTTGGTTTTTTTTTTTTGGTCTTTTCGAGACAGGGTCTCCCTGTAGTCCCAGCTGTCCTGGAACTCACTCTGTAGACCAGGCTGGCCTTGAACTCACAAAGATCCGCCTGCCTCTGCCTCGCGAGTGCTAGGATTAAAGGCGTGTGCCACCATGCCCGGCTACCTTTATTCTTTTTTTTTTTTTTATTTCTGTATGTGTACGAATGTACTGTCTGCATGCAAGTCTGTGCACCCGTGTCGTGCAATGCCGCGGAGGTCAGAAGTGGGTGTAGGATTCCCCTGGAACTGGAGTTCTCCTGGAATTGGAGTTTCAGACGGTTCTCAGCCGCCATGTGGGTGCTGGGGATCGATCCCGGGTCCTCTGCAAGAGCAGTTGGTGCTCTTAACTGCTAGGCCATCTCTCCAGCCAGCTTATCTTCTCCTTTTTAAAGATGGCATAATGGGATACAACAATGAAAGGTAATCACAGCAAGTTTAAGAAGAAAATGATTGCATCTGTGCCCCCGCCAGCACATTAAAATTTAACATTCTTAAATGTTAAATATTAAATTAAGTATCTATTAAATTTAATAAATTAAATGTAATTTAATTTAGATTAATATTTTGAGAAGACTTTAGTTTTGGTTTTTCATTTTTTAATTGTTGTTATTTCTTTTTATTTTAATCTTTCTTTTGTTTTAGTAATTTGATCATTTGGTGTATTATCAATACACATCAGTTTCCAATTGCTGTCTCATGGAGCTACTTATTTCCGCTTGCCCTTCCCGCCACGGCCACCGGGCCACCCCACCGGTTCATCTCAGAGTCTGCATTCTCTTGATGTCTGCCATATAACTATTCTGCAGTCTTTCTGTGTGTTTCAGTTTTCATTCTTTTAAACTAAGTAAGATTTATTTAGTGAGTACAAGCATCCTTTCATGTAAAACCAAGTTTGGCAAGCGATTGTGCCCAATCACCCACACAGTCCCATGGTCTTCACCATCGCAGGCAGTGGGGGCTGTATGTTCAATTCAAACCGTTTGTTCAAGATGATGTCCAGAACTAATTTGCTGTATGTTCATCCATTCACCCCAATCGAAAGCCGCTTACATTGCTACCACGACTATTCTCTCCCCAGATTGTTCAGGCTTAGTAGAAACGGGGCACAGTGGATGAGAGCAAAACAGTCTACTTCTCTCTGGAGCTGTTGTCCTTGGACTCTGGTAAATTCTTGCTGTTTCGCAATTATGCTTTTATATTTGTAAAGTACGATATTTTTAAACTATTCTTTGTGTTTAAGTTATAGTTTTTTAACTTTGTGCCCCCCCACTCGCGTGCTTTTTTTTTTTTTTGGAGGTTCAGGGTTTCCCTGTGGTAGTCCAGTTTGGACTGCTGGAACTTGCTATGTAGATTGCGGCGGGGGGGGTTGGCTGACTAAGACTTACAGGTACCGGTGGGTTGCGCTCTGCTTCCTGGTGCTGGGATTTGAAAGGTGCTTGTACCTACCGTGCCTCGGTTCTATCATATATATTTTCTATGTTACAGTGTTGTTTTGCCTGTGTTGCATGTAGATGACGCCCAAGCATGCATGGTCCATTTGCGATTGGTCAGTGGAGGCAAGTCAAATCTCCAGACGTGAAGTAGTAAAGACATTGTTAGCACTCTCAATAAGTTGCTGGTGACTGAGACCCTGATCCTCTCTGTAATGAGGACCAGTGTTCTTAACCCGACTGAGTACAGCCTCTCACCACCTCTAAGTAATTTATGAATGTAGTGTTTTCCAAGTAGTGGTTTTTCTGTCCCAAGTGTATATTTTTCTCTGTTACAGAGGAAAAATTAATTCAGTAAACACTGTTCTGGTAAAAGATCAACAAAAAAAAAAAAATAAACCCAAAACAACAAGACGAAGAAAAACCACTGTTTGGTCTTTGCTTATTCAACTACAAGACCATGTTTTCTAGACTAGGGCTGTTTTTGTGACTGTCTCTAGAGTTCTGCTGCCCTTGCTGTATGTACATTTGTGATGAGCAATGACAACTCATATCTGGAATACCAGAATCAGCCATGTCACATTATAGGGAATGTCACTCTAAGAAGGTAAACCATTCATTATTCAGAAGCATGATGGATCTCCATAAGAAGACTTAAACGACTATTTATTTCTCAAATGCAGATTGTTCATAACTGAAAGAAGCAGAGGCTAGAGATCAATTGCAAGAAGAGTCCATTTTTTGTTTCTTTTTAATGTATATTTAATTTTTTCGTATGTGTATGAAAATGTAACCTGTCTTGGCATGGGCAGGTGTTTTGTGCACCAGCATGTAGTGCAATTGCTGCGTGTAGGTTCGAGAGCAGTGGTCCGGATTCGCTTCGGAACTGTAGCTCTAAAGAGGCTTTCAGCCGCCGATCGTGGGTTGCTGGGATCAACCTGGTCCTCTGCATGATGAGCCTCAGTTTGGCGCCTCTTTAACTGCTAACTGCTCATTCTCTTCAGCCCCCAATTTTTCTTTTTTTTTTTTTTTTTTTTTTGGTCTTAATCGAGCAGGGTCTCCTGAGATAGGCGCAGCTGTCCTGGAATCACTCTGTAGACCAGTGCTGGTTTTGACAACTGCAAGCAAAGATTGGCTTGCCTCTACCTCCCAAGGCGCTAGGATTTAAGGCATGCCCAGCCACCATTTGTTTTTTTTAAAAGAGGAAGTTTACATTATTCACAATAACATTATTCCAGTTATTTATTAAAAGGTAATTCATGGGGTTCTTTGTACTGTAAACAATGATATTTTAATAATTTCCGTGTTTATTTAATGTTTGTTTGTTTTATTTTTTTTTTTTGTTGTTTTTTTTTTTGGTTCTGTCTAGCTATAGCTGCGAGCGCTGGCACCTTGGTGGGCTCAGAGAATCTAATTCTCCTTTAGAATTTGGTATGCTCTACATACACCTTGAGCGTCCAGCAGCTTAGTCGACACAGGTCCTCGGAGTGCCTCGAGGCAGCAACCATACTTTACCTGCTGAGCCATCCTACCAACCATCCATAACAATTAAGTTTTTTGTTATTAAGTTACAACAGAGTTCCTTGGTCTTTAACAGTCAGTTTAGGTATAGCGCTCCATTTATTGATTGATACAGAAACTTGTTCATAAGTTGATTAATCTTGACACATTCGCTACAGGAAAAGAGGTTTGATCATTGTGAGTTTCTTTTACTTGTGTCGACTACTGAAACAATAATCTAACTGTCTGTAATGTAATTTTTAATTGATTCCTAGTATCTGAATCAAAACAATTAGTACCTTTTGTGTAAATCTATAGTGGTAGTCGGTTGGCTATTTATCCTATTTGAAAGAATAAACTTGTTCTTTATTCTAGTGATCAATATGATTTATTTCACAGTTCACTAAAGAAATACTGAACACTTCATATGTATTAGGCATTGAGTTAGGTGCTAGATATATAAAGACATTAAGAAATTTTTTTCCATCAAGTACCTTTACAGTTTCTAAGGTGCTATGGTACAGAAAATCTTGATTTCTGCTCAAGAAGATAATGTCTTTACTGGAGTTATATATTAGAGGGACAATGGAAAGTAACCCTGCTACAGGAGGGGTGGGGACTAGTTTTAAAGAGAAAGCAGGAAGAGGATAAACAGGTAGGTAGTAGTTGGAATGCAGAGGGACTTCAGTTTTCAGCCTGTGGGTCAGGGGAATTCCTGTAAATCATAAGCCATTGTTAATACAGGATTTACACGGTCATCTTTTTTTTGGTGGGGGGTTAGGTTGTTTTGAGACCAATTGGTTTCTCCTGTTGCCCCCTAGCTGGGGCTTGGACCTGGGCTTTGCACTGACCAGGTCTTGGCTCTCCGCATGCTCGACAGAGATCCACTCTGCCTATGTCGTTCCAAGTGCTAGGAACTAATTAGTGCGTGACGGCACCTATAAACTGCTACACTGGCATCTTAAGGGGATGTTGGACCACTGCTGAAGCCTCAGGCCTTCGATCTGTTTGTAGGCAGTATGTATTCTCCCACTCTTAATTGTTTGCTCTATATACCATTTTAATTGGTGTTAGGTCCTTTTTCTTGAGAGGAGTATAGTGATTAGTTACATGCAGTCGACCAATTTGGGTGTTGTTGGCAAGTCTGGCACTTGGGTGTGATATTTTTACTTGTCTGTTCTTGTTGAGGTTGTGTTGGTGTGGGCCAGATTGACGAGACCGTTTGGCCCTTTGTGGCAGTCCTCTGGCTTCTTTACTTCAGTTGGCATTACCCCTTGGTCAGCCCTCGTGTGAGGGATTTGCTTTTAAATCCTGAGGTTGCAAGGATGGTTTGGCTATTCACGAGGGTTGGGAGGATATTTGCAAAGTAGTGTACTGGAATTTCCATTTTGGAGGAGACGAGTTTGATGACAATGTTCTTCTATGTGTCAGAGCTCATAGCAGTACTTTGTGGTGAGGAATGCACGCATAAGAAGAAGGTGAGTCTTAATAATATGCTATTAATTTATAAAAAATGCAACAGTTCAAGAAATATATATTTGTACTCTTAACTCGTTTTCGGATTGATAGAATCATTATCTTAAAGTACATGTTTTCTTATTGGTAGTGTTCATTGTGACGAAATAATTTATTTTATTTGTTTTAAAGGTTAGAGAGATTCATTTCTAACAGGCATGTAAACTAAGCATTTAATTACTGTGTCTCTGAAAATGAATACATACATATATAAATAGTATCAGACTTTAATTGGATGTCCTGTTTTTCCTATAGAGAAAACTGAATCTGGATCATATTTACAAGATTTATGAAGTCATAGATATCTTGAGAGTGATTCTGTTCTTGTAGTTTCTGAGGCTATTTTTTCCACTCTATGAAATTCATAAATGAATTAGAAATGTCACTAATGTAAACTCTGTGCTTTTAAGTTTTTATTTTAGGTTTGATTTGGCTCCCTAGTAAAGTCAATATTCATTTATGCAGGTGCTGGAATTATGTTGAGTGGAGTCTCAGTCTGTTGCTCTTGAGTTTAGCAGTACCTTGGGTATGAATGGCTGGTTCAACGTAAATTACTAGTTGGAATGAGGATCATAGAGTGTAGCGTGCGAGGCGGGGATGGCATGAGATGCCCGATTACACATATAGGTTAATGTTATTAGTGTCGTTTGTTGGCTAGTTCCAGCTTTTTTATTAATGCCTCATAGTCCTCGCGAAATGTATCCTTGATGGGCATATATATCTATTTTTGTTAATGTTGTAGTTTTTGTGGTTTTCATCGATGCTTATTGTGATCACGATTACGATAAAAGGGGTTATACATGGCTTAAAAAGCATTAGCAGACTGGTTGACAGATGGGGGAAGGTTTGAATATGAGTGTGGTTTTGGGGACAACCTAGAGAGACATCACTTCTTGTAGATTAAGTTGTAGAAAAATAGTAAAAATTCTGATTTATCCCGTAGAGGCTAAAAAATATATTAATGGATGAAATCGGCGACTGTATTGAGATTTGCAAACCATAATTATTCTTGACCCATAATGTTGTTATGCTGAGGTCGTGGTTCTCGAGAAATATAGACACAAAGAGTGTAGTTTCCTATAGTTTTTTATCTAAAACATCAGACTTTCTTTGACACGAAATGATATTGGTGTTCATGCTTGACACGTTGTTGGCCCGAATCTTCATGTGTTAACGCTCCGAAGCAGCGGTATTTTTTCTTCTCTATGTTCGTTTGTCTTCCTCCTCATTTCTACCTTTTGCCATACTTTGTTCATTTGTATGATTAATCTCCACGCGTTTATATGAGCCTTGTATACTCCAAATTATTAGTTACATATATACCCAATTATCTGAATGATTTTTTAATACCTCTCGAATTACATATCGCTGTCCTGACATAGTAAGTCACGAGCTGCGTAAGATTGCTTTTTATTTGGTGCATATGTGCAACAATAACATGTCGGTTAATTCAGCCGAGAAGAGACACTGACGTCAGAGCTACATGCTACTCACTCTGATCTACAGACTCCCCTTCGACGTCTCTGGGTTAAGTGTGATACACCATGTTGTAGGGAGTTGAGCACCTCAGTGGTCAGGGTAAGAACCGTTGACGTACAGGCAGGAGATCCTGCGAAGCTTGTGGTCCAGCTCTAAGCCATTGCCACGGCAGGCAGGCATGTGGAAAACAAAAAAGATGCCCTGTCTCAGAATCAGGTAACGGAAAAACTTGCGTTGGTCCAGCATTTTCCCCGGCCGCGGTGTTTCGGCTGCGGTTTTCTACCTCTTCCGTGTTCCGGATCCTGTTGGCGCCACCCCATGCCACCCCTGTCGCGGTCTGTGCGTTGGTTGCCTGGTCGCTGGGTTCATCTGTCCGCGCTGGTGCTGCGGCTATATGGCGCGTGACTGGGGTGGGACTGGCGGCCGTCGCTCGTGCCGGTTTGTGGGGGCCCGTCTGGGGGGGGGGTGGCCGTTCTGGTCTTTCTTGCGTCTTCTCCTCTTTGGGTCCTCCTTCTCTGCTGTGGTTCTCCGGTCGCTCCTCCCATGCATTTGCTCTGGCGCTCCGGCCCCTCTCTTTTCTGTGTTTGTGTTGTGCTCGCCGCTGGCCTTCGTCTTTTGCCTTGTTTTTTCGTGTGTTTTGTGTCCAGTTCATCCCTTGCTTGGGGCTAGCCGGCTTCCGAACCTCGTCTTATTTTTTTTTTTTTTCTTCTTTGGTCTTCTTGCTGTCTGTGTCTCTGCCTGGTTGCGTTGCACCTGCTTGCGTTGTTTGTTTGGTGTCGTTGGTTTCCCATTATCTCAGTGTGCCCTGTCGTGCTGTGCGTCCGGGCTGGCTCGTCCGCCGAGCCGGTTGTCCTGCCGGTCGGCCCCCTGCTTCGGCGTTCTCCTGTCTGGCGGGCGGCCGTGCCCTGGGCCTTTGCCGCTTGGGGCTCTGCTGACTTGCGTGTGCGCCCCTTTCTGTGCGCCTCTCCCTGGGTGCTGTGCCATTAACCTTTCAGTATTTTTGTTGGTGTTCCCTGTCTTTCTCTGTTTGTTTTGCTGCCTGTTTCCGTCTCTCTTTTCCCGGTCTCGCGTCGGCGTTCCTTTGTGCTTCGTTTCCACGTGTTAGTTTTATCAATACGCTTCACGTTTCTGCTCCCGATTAGTTGTGGTTGCGTTTGTCTCCGTGCGCTGTTCGTTGGGCCTGTCCAGCTCGGGGCGATCTGGCTGCGTCGGTTTGTCGTTTGTTTTGTTCTCTGCCCATTTCGCACTCCGGGTCGTACTAACTCTATTCTTTTGTCTTCTGTTACCTCCTGCTTGCCCTGTCTTCTTCTCCCATATTTGCCTCTCTTTACTAGCAGCCTCCGTGCTAGCCTTTCTCCTCCTTCCTTTTCGGTCGTCGCTTCCTCTTTTGGCATTCTACTTCATAGCCCTTCCTCCCGTAAATCCACTGCCTTTCTTCTGGGGTTCCCTTCCGTTACTCATAGAACGACATGGCCGGCGACGGCTTGCTCGGCCTGGTCTCTCCTAGGGTTTCTCTTCACCTATTCGGGCCGGGACAAAGCCTCTTGTTCGAGCCTGTTCATGCCCGGCTGTTCCCACTTCCCGTGGGCCGCCGTCCCTTCTGCGACCTGTTTACGGGGCTACCTTTTTGGGACGGCATTGGTCCCCGATGGTGGGGTACTCTCCGCTCGAACTGGCATATCTCACATTAAACTATCTCCGGCTCAACGGTCCCATTTGGGGGCGCGTGCTATGGTATGCGCGTTGCGGTATGTCAGATTCTCGCATTCGGCCCTATGGGTGCCCTGGGCTTCCCGTTGCGGACGGCTCCCCTTATGCCTGAAGCCAGATTCCCCTTTCGTACTGAATCTTCTAATAACGTCCTAAGTCTCTCCACTGCTCGTCGGTGTAATGGTGTGTATCAGATGGGCAAGCCAGATCATTTGTTGCTAAGGTGATTTAACAAGGGTCCAAAGAGCTGTGATATTAAGGCGTGATGTAGTCGTTCGGTCCAACATACAATAAAAAAACTTTGACCTGAAGGTGTTGAGTTAACACTGCTATAGTGAGGAATAACTGAGAGTTCAGCGCTGTCTATGGTGATAAGCCCAAAGAGGGGAAACTGCTCATAAGCATATATTAATATTTAATAAATATTTTTATATTCATTTATATAAATAAATTAATTATATCTTATTATTTATTATGTGCTTGATGGAGGAGGACATGTCATGTGAAGGTAGACGACTGCACCTTGTGGACGAATTGTGCAGGTTACATAGCGAGCGTGAGATATACATGGTTAAGATGGTTACAGGTAGTAGAGCTTTGAGAAGACTCAGAATCTCTATAAACTATAGATCCGTGACTGAACCGTCAAGTAAGCGTTGCTTTGCGCCAAAGAGCTGGCGAGGAGGGGGAACATGGAGTCTTATTGGACGTATGTTTGAAGCAGCTCTTAATTTAGGTTGCTGAGATAAGAAAGGAGTACATATGTCGTCAAAGATGGTTATCCATTGCTGAATGCCAACGAGACGCTAAGGAGACCGGGCCAAGATGTTGCTGATATGACAGATTAGATTGTGCAGGAAGAAGTAGATTCTGTGAGTGTCCATTCATTACAAAACATGTAAGCAAAACTTACAGTGACCAGGAGAGGATAGGAAGAGATGTTGAACAAAGAATTGCTGATTTGTCACTAGATAGGCACTAAAGAGCTGATTACGTTAAATCTAGCAAGGGACGTCTAAGCATTTCTTTTTCTCAAGCAATAGGCTGTGCTTTCAAAATTCCAAAAATAACTCTTCAAGTAGTCGCAACATTTGGTGGGGGGGGGACCTTTTTTTTTGGAGCAGGTTCCTTAAGCACGGAGCTTGTGCCAGGCGGTGATCACAGAAGATCCTGCTCAAATGCAGCAAGGTTCATGCATTTCATAATGGCTTAACATGACAAGCAAAAATAGATGACATAAAATAAATGATTATTATATTAAATAATATTTAATAATTATTATTTATGATTATATGTGTTGGACGGGTTCCCGGGCGCACTTAAGACCAGGTTGATCCCAAGGGGACCCCTGTCCTAGTGTCGGATTAAAGGCATACCATGCAATTTTTTTTTTGATTTTGAACAGCTTCCTTGTCTATTGACGCTTGAAGCAGGGGGAAAACAGAGCTTTGTCGTCAGGCTGATTAAAGACTTACCGGGAATTTTAATTTTATATCGTAGTGTTAATTTGTTTACGAGCTCAGCGCGAGGCAAGAGGCGATCCCTGGAAGAGTAAGCGTTAATGTGCGTGGGGAACGGTTTTCGCAGAGCATCTAAGTAGCTTCCGCCAAAAGTTTTTCTTTCTTTTTTTTTTTTTTTTTATTAAATTTTTTGGTGGTTAAGATTCAGTTGGCACATGTGGCAAGTGCAGTAAAGGGTCGGATTTCCTGGAACTGGAGTACCGGAGGAGTCAAAGACGGTTCAGCCGCCATATGTGTCGCCATGTGGTGGTGGATCGAATGTGCTCTTGTAAGGAGCGGTGGGTGCTTTAACGCTAGGCCATCTTCCCATCCCTCAAGTGTTTTTTAAATATTTTAACCATGGACATGGGGCAAAAAGACTTGTGATCAAGGACACTGGGGACAGGGGATTCTGTTGAAAATCACACACAAGAAAAATATGTTCTGTCATGGTAGGCTGCTTTTAATCCGACCTCAGAGAGAGAGCAGGCAGATCTGGCACGGGCATCCCTCGCATTCTCGAGCTCGGGGTTCCATCCTGTATTGTCCAGGAGAACGCTAAGGCAGCTGAGACATACAGAGACGTGTTTAAACAAAGAGGGGCTGAGGGTGAGAGGCGCTTGCGGGAGTTATTGTGCTCACGACCTAAAATCCAAATTTCAGAGATATGCTCTTGCTCTTGGCGTTGCAGAATAGGTGCACTTACAAAAGGCAAACCATCAAAAAAATGAATATAAAAAACAACAAATAAAAAAAATAAAAGTTTATGTCTCTGGACCAAACGGCATAATGAAAGGCCTGCTCATATTAATGATTCTTCAGAATGTTTGGCTGGGGTTTCAGATGAACCTGGGACTGGGTCGATTGTAGCTTTGTGTTGATTCTTAGGTTGTCAGGACAGAGTGGCTGGTGTGATTGGCTCAGATAACTAGATAGCAAGATTCTCCGATTCTCAGATCCTCTGATTGAAATCTGGGTTCTCCGGGTGGGGGTTTAATAGATCAGAGGCAGAGCAGGGTATCTGTATTTAAGCCAGCCTGGTTTAACAGAGTGGTTCAGGACGTGGAGCTACAGGTAACCTGTTTGAAAAGACAAAAAAAAAAAAAAAAAAAAGGAGAAACAGGCTTCTGTGAGTATAAGAAGGGAGGCATTTATGACTTTTTTTGTGCAAGAATACACTGGTAAAAAAAAGAAAAGAAAAGAAATAATCACTGGGAAATGGACTAAGCCATGACACTAACACAGGGACTTCAGGTGCCCCTGTGGAGAGAGTTGGTCTGCTTGAATGTGGGGCAGTCAGCCTGGAGCTATACTTAGAGTGACTGATGTACACATGACTGAGGAGTGGGCTGCCATGATGCTGATCTCTCCAAGTGTTTATCCAGTACTTTTAAGTCAGTCTCAGGATTGTACCCTTGTTTGGCAGGATTTATGGCTATGCCTCCTCTTGATGGCCTTTCTGGAGTCACCAAGGATAAAGCATGTGCTGGTTACCTTTTTCTGTTTTCCCCGAGTGCACCAGCCCTCAACTGTGGCCCCTTCATTCCCTTGAGCCATACTTCTTGCACTTGTACATGCCATTGGCGTGGTTGACATTTTTGATGCGGACTTCCTGTCCTGTTTCCATCGTGTGACCTTAGGGGAAGGTGGTCTTGCTCATTTTCAGCATCACCCTTTGCTGTTCTGCTGTATGTACTTCTGGTTGTTCGGTAACTGTTACTGTCCTATTTGTCTGATGCCAAGCTCTTTAATCGTCATGAGAGGGTTGGTATAAGACCATACTGGTGCTGTAGGAGTGCCATGTGTGATGTTACACCCTGTACGTTCCATGCCTGGCTCCACCTCTCTTATACTCTGTGTGGTGTATCTCCAGACTCTGCCTTTTCATCCTGGTTGGTGATGTGGTCTGGTTTGCCTGCTACTCTTATGTACAGGGCCTCTGTGAGGTGTTCCGGTGGCTCATAGCTATGCCAAATGTGCCAGCTGCCCAGTGGAGGTAGCCTGGGCTTTCTGGATTGATGAGTCTGGCCTCAGCTAGGACTACTGCAGCTGCAGTGTTGGCTGCCATGAAATAGATGACCCAACTTTATCCATTCCTAATTCATATACTCCATCTACCTTCATGGGGGTTTTCTGAATGGTTCTTCCTGTAGTCTGAAAAGAGTCTCTCCTTAGTGTTCCATTCTTTCTCTTGACCCGCTCTCGCTCATTTTGTTTTTGTTTCTTTTTTGTTTTTTTTTGTTTTTGTTTTTGTTTCTTGGAAGAGTCCATACCATAAAAGTGAGGGATCCAATTCGTAACATACGACCACCAAAACACTTATTTTACTATTTATTTTGAAGTGTACGTGTCGCATGTAGGTAGTAACACTGTGTTGTTGCAATGCGTGGAGGAGGTCCAGAAGAGGGTGTCGGATTCCCCTGACTGGAGTTAAAGAGTTCACTTCATAGCCGCCATGTGAGGTCTGAGGAATGAACCGGATCCTCTACAAAGCAGTTGCGTGCTCTTAACTGCTGAGCTGTCTCTCCAGCTCCATGAATTTATTGATAGTATTACAATCTCATGTATTCCAGACTGGCTTCCATTCGGGAGCCCAGGATAACTTTGAATTTTTCCTCACGTCCTGCTCATTAAGAGGTATATACCACCATGCTGGCTGGCTGGGATGAGAGAGACCTAGTACTTCCTGTGTATTAGGCAGGCACTATGCCAACTAAGGAACGTTCCCCAGCCCAAGATTTTTGAAGTTTCTCCAGATATATCAGTAAGTATATCTAAAAAGCAGTGCTCTAAAATATTGCCAAATACATTAAAAAAACACCAAACACAAGTTCCCTGTCATCAGTATTCAATAAGTATTCAAATTTCCAGTTACCTTTAGGTATAGTGTGTATGTATATGTGCCTACACATGTGGAGGTGTGGCATGCCACCAGGTTGATGTGTGTATTTAATTTTTCTCCACCTATTTTTTTTTGAGACAAGGTCTCCACTGACCTTGGAGCGCACCTATTCAGCTATGGCTGGCCACAAGCCTCAGGATTCTCCTGTCTCCAGTTCTGCCAGTGCTTGGGATTACAGGTGCATGGCGTTGCATCCGTTTCATTTCCTTGTGGGTGATGGGGAATCAACCACGGTCCTATGTTTCATGACAATAGCTTTACTGACTGAGCTACTCATAACTCCCGTGGTGGTTGTTTTATTTTCTTGTATGTGTGATGATGTACTGTCGCATGCGGTGGTGCCGTGTCGGCAAATGCCTCGGAGTCAGAAGAGTTGTCCGATTCCCCGAACTGGAGTTTCCTTGGGATTGAGTTTCAACGGTTCTCGCCGCCATGTGGTCTGGGGATCAAACCCGGGTCTCTGTAGAGCGGTCGGCTCTTATACCGCTAGGCCATCTCCACCGCCCCCTGTGGTGTTTTTGACTTGTGGATTGTTGTGAGTCAGGATCCATGGAAGTACTCTTGTGGTACTGGTCTGCTGTGTGTCTCCAGTCTCTGGGAGCAGGGGTCCTGGTAGTATTCCTTTCTGGTAATCAGCAGGTCATGTTCTGTCCCTATCAAACTTCTCCTGGGCTGGATTTGCTGATTTCCTTGCTAAGATGTGGAAGGATGTTCCTTTGGTCATTATTTTTCCTGTCACTTGGTAGCTTGGTTGTAATGTCTGGTCATGAGTCCCAGTGCTTGGTAAACAGTTGGGGTTACTTGGTTAGGGATTGAAGATGTAGCTAACTGTTCTGATTCTGTCACCCTCCCAGTTGTCAGTAGGGTTGGGATAGTGTACCTGCTGTTTGCAGGCATTGTAGCTTGCTCCAGTCTGGCAGGCTGGCTCCTTCCTTTTGTTTATTGGTTTTCACACAGCTAATGGATTCCCTGATAATCACTTTTTACTCTATTGTGCACAACTTCAGGGACGTAACATATTAATTGTTTGTTGTTGTTGTCATCCTTGTCAGTGTTTTGGTAGGCTCTAGAGGCAGCTCTTCATTGAGTCCTGTTGTGTGACTCAGCTTGATGGCTACTCTACTTTCAGACATGACCCTGGGCTCCACACCCAGATGTCACATTTCCAGCATCTCACAAGTGATTCTGTTTCTTTCAGTGAGAGATGAAATGTAAATAACACAACTGGGTCTGTTTTCTTTTGAGGTGTCTCCAGATGCTTCACTAACTGCTTTGAAGGAACTTAAAATATTACTCACAGCTTAAAAATTACCCAATAGTCCCTTTTCCTTCCCTCTAAGTGGTGGTATTGCATACCTCCCAACATCCATATATTTACTTTAAAAAATTAATGGACTGGATATGGTGTTGACATCTTTAATCCCAGCACTTGGGAGGCAGAACAGGTGGATCACCGGTGAGATCAAGGCCAGCGCTGGTCTACGAATGAGTTCCAGGCTGCTGGGGCTACGTAGAGAAAGCCCCCAAAAATTAGTTTTAAGTTTAGGTGTGTGTGTGTGTGTGGTGTGGTGGTGGCGCGGTGCGCGTGTGTGCGCGCATGTTAGGTATCTGTGTAACTTGTGGGATCTTGTGTGTCTCCTTCAGTATTCTTTAAGATTTATTTGTGGGGGGTCTTTCATGACAGGGTCTCCTATAGCCCAGCTGGCCTGGAACTCGCTATGTAGTACCAAAGCTGGCCTATGAACTCACACAGATCTGCGCCTCGTGCCTCTCCAGTGGCCAGGATTAAAAGCGTCACCCTATGCCGGACTTGAAGATTTTTTTTTTTTTCTTTCGAGACGAGTCCCTTGTAGCCCCTGCTGTCTGGAACTATCTGTAGCCAGGCTGGCCTTGAACTTCACAGAGATTAAGATCCGCCTGCTCTGACCTGCAAGTGCTGGATGAAAGGCGTGGCCACACATGCCCAGCGCCCTTTAGTTTTTAATATTTGTCTTCTGTTTTATTATATTGTCTGTGGGGGGGGTTTTTTTTTTTTTGGTCAGTGATGGGGTTGCCATAGCATGCAGTGGTCGGAGGCAGGGACAACGTTCAGGAGTTTGTTCTCTCTCCCTCTCTACACATGTATGTCAGTGTATGTATGCCACAGCAGCATGTATGTCAAGACGCTTTCGGAGTTAGGTTCTCTCCTCTTTACTGTGGTTTGAAGACTCAGAGAGGCGCAGCTAATGGAAACATTTACTTGTCATTCATTCAATGTTTACCTTTTTTGTTTTTTGGTGTTGTTGTTGTGGATTGGTGGCTTTTTGAACAGAGTTTTCCCTGTTACGCCCAGCGGCTGGAACTGCAGTGACGATACCAACTCACAAGAGAACCTTCTCCTAAATGCGGGATAGACTTGTTTCGAGGCCAGCGTTTATTCCTCTTTTTGTTTGTTTGGTTTTTTTTTTTTGGTCTTCTAGACAGGGTCCCCTGATCCCAGCTGTCCTGGAGACTCACTCTGTAGACCAAGCTGGCTTGAACTCACAAAGATCCTGCTGCCGTGCCTCGCAGGTGCTAGGTGAAAAGGCTGGTGCCACCATGCCCGGCTTACCTTTATGTCTTTTTTTTGTTTATTTTTTTTTTTTTTATTTTTTTTGTGTGTACTGTTCATCTGTACATGGACACCCTGTGTGCAATGCCTGAGAGGTCAAAGTGAGGTAGGATTTTGACCCTGGGAACTGGAGTTCTTCCTGAATTGGAGTTGTTCAGACGGATTCCAGCCGCCATGTGTGCTGGGATCGTCCGGGTCTCATGCAAGAGCAAGTTGGTGCTGCTTAACTGCGAGGCCATCTCCTAGCCCACATTATTCTCTTTTAAGAGCTTGTTAGGAGATAATTTTTTACATATGAAAGTCCTTTTAAGTCATAGTTAATTTAACCACTGACTGCTTTTTGTCTATACATTTGTGATTTCCTGAAAAGGCTGTTATAAAAAACTGGCTGCGTGAGCATTGTAGACACATTTCGTTTTGTGTTGTTTTTTTTTTAATTTTTAATTTTTTTTTATTTTAAGGGTATTCTACAATAAATGACACATTGTTTGCAGATAACAATGAATGTTACTCAGTATGTCATACAATTGAAGTTATTGGTGCATTTTGCAAGTATCTATGTCAAAATTTGCAACAACCCAAGGTCCCAATAGTCCAGTTGGAGAAGCTGTATGCACAGGCATGTTGATCTATCAGGTGTCCAGACTATATATCCTATAGTCCCTATGATTCACCCCACATATCTCTCACGCCCTTACAATCTACCATGCCTCCTCTTCCGCAGTTTGTTCCCTAGGCTTTGGGAAAGGGGCCCACATGTGGGTGAGAACAAAACAGTCTATTTTTGGATTTGTCATTTTGGACTCAGTTGTTCAGGTTTGTTTCCCTTCAGGTATTGACAGCTTTCACAGTGTAACCCTTTTTTAGTCCTACTAAAGCCAAGCATAATAATAGGATGTACAGGCAGTTACTACCATATGCAACTAAGTGTGGCATAGACACAGATGCTTGGATAGGTATGCTAATCCAAAAACTGTGGTTTCTCTATAAAGGGTGACAAGTTCTTGTTGTGGCTTATAACATCGCCTAACCACTAGAGGACATAAGCTTGTGGCATCCGCTGTGAGTTATTCCTCCAAGGAGAGAGCTAATAGCCAAATAGTTTTGGGATATAATATAGACACTTGGCTGCCACTGTTGCACTGTATCTCCAGGCTGTTGAGGTGTAGCTGATATTTTCGGAGGAGTCTTGTTTGTCTCAGGGAGACCAATATTTTGCTGTATTGCTGTAGTGGCCTTTGGTAACGCTCTCTAGCATTTCAGAGGCCAGTTGTACGCTAGCAGGTGACGTGTAGACACATTTCTATGTGGACATGTTTTCCCATCTCTGGAGTGATGCCTATAAGCAGAATTGCTGTATGGTGTGGTCAGCCAGTGTTTCACCTCTCTTGGGGACGAGATGTATTTTTATTTACTTATTTACTGAGAGACAGGATCTCATGTATCCCAGGTTGGCCTTGAACTCACTGTGTAGCCAGGGATAGATAGTCTTGAATTCTTGATCCTCCTGTTTCCACATCCCAGGTATGGGGATTACAGGGTTGTACTACCAGTTTAACCTTCCTCCCTCCCTCCCTCTCTTCCTCTTTTGCTCACTTGTCGTTTTTGAGACAGGGTCTTCCTATAGCCCCTTTTTAACTCTGAGCTGTGTAAGCAGGCTTTTCTGTCAATGGTAAAGGAATCAGTGCTCAGCATGCTCCCTTTCTCTGAAGGTTGTGGATAACTCCTTTTCATTTGGCTTTTGCAGGTGAAGGACTTAACTCAGTACTTGGACCCAAGCGGGCTTGGAGTGATCAGTTTTGAAGACTTCCATCAAGGGATTGTGGCTATCAGAAGTGAAGGTCAGTTGTCGCTCCTCTTTCCCTCCTATAACTACCTATTCTTCTCCAGCCTGTCACTCCTTGAACTCCTGAAACGTCTGGAGTTTGAGATGTTCTCCTCTTCCCTATTTTTTGGTTTCTCAACCCTGTCCTCCATGATCAACAGGGTCAGTTGCATATTCACAATGTTGGGAAGCTACTGTCTTTCCCCAGGGATTCATGAGGAAAAATTTCAAAACTGCTGAAAACAACCACTCATGTATATATTCACTGACCATACTATGGTGGCAGCAGCTTGTGCATATGTACTCTGTGTATCATCTCCATCCTTTTCCTCCATCCATTGTCCTCCAGTCCATTTTTTCAGTGGGATGTGTTCAGCTCATACTTTTGTGTACTTCCCCCTCCATGCTCCAGTATGCATCCTGATCATTTTCTAGAGTTCAGTATTGTTTGCAGGCTATTTATTTATTTATTTATTTATTTATTATTATTATTTTTTGTCTTTTTGAGACAGGGTCTCTCTTTAGTCCTAGCTGGCCCAGAGCTCACTGTGTAGAACAGGCTGGCCTTGAACTCACAGAGATCCGCCTGCCTCTGCCTCCTGAGTGCTGGGATTACAGTAAGGTGCCATCACACCCGGCAGGCTTTTCTTTTGTTTTTAAGCAAAAATTTGCTTACTGTAAAGAGTGTAAACTTTGTACATGCCAATTTTTTTTTTAATTTTATTTATTTTGTACACATATGAATGTACTGTCTACATGTTGGTTTGTGCACTCGTGTCATGCAATGCCGAGGAGGTCAGAAGAGGGCGTCGGATTCCCCTGGAACTGGAGTTAAAGACAGTTCTCAGCCACCATGTGGGTGCTGGGGATTGAACCCAGGTCCTCTGCAAGAGCAGTTGGTACCCTTAACCACTAGGCCATCTCTCCAGCCCCAGTGTATGCCAATTTGAGCTGTGACAGATTCCTGAGCCCAGTACTCAAATCCCTTACAAGACCGTCACATGGCATAGTCTATCCCACCCCTTCACTGCCCTATGGCCTGTCACCATATATTAATTTTGCAGTTTGAACTTAAATGTGCACCCTTGCATCTGACCTGTTTCCCTGAGCATGTCTCTGTGATCTACCCTGTGGTTTGGATGTTGCCATGTCTGTTTTCTTACCATGGAATGGTGTTCCACCATGAATCAGTACTCCATCTTGCTTCTCTGTTCTGTAGATTAATACCTGTTTTGGGCTGTGCAAAGTTTCTAAGAATGTCTGTGTATATGTTTTTGTGTGGATGTATGTTTTCCTCTCTTTATGGTCTATGCCTAGACTCTGGGTGGCTGGCAATGTGGTAGGTAAAAAGTTAGTATCTTTCCAGTGGCCGTACCATTTTGCACTTGTTGGCCCATGTATTGTCTCTTTTGAGTCAAATTTGACAGTTCTGAACAGGGCTTCTCATATCCCTGAAGGTGCAGGTTGACAGTAATGGAATGTGGTTAGCTATAGGTTCTTTGCCTCCTTACACTCAGTCACCAGATGAGGTTGGAGCTTAGGATGCTCTTGGGTCTCTCTCCACCCCAAATTATTCCTGATAGTGTCATTTAGGACTAAGTTGCTAAAATACTGAGTCCTTTGATGGTTCTGGAGAAGTTGCTGTGTTTTGTCACCTGTGTTATCTTTTATCTGTTTGCTTTTCACCCACACACCTGTTAGAGACAGCAGCTCAGCTCCAGGGAGTCTGTGAGCAGCATCAAAGTGAGGCCAATGGATGACAACAAGAAGAAAGATGGGTGAGATATGAGATGTCACTGTCACCTGGGCAATAGTCAGGAGCTGAGACAGCCATACAGGCCAGCCCTAGGTAGGCAGCCCTCTCTGAAGAGGAGCAGGAGAAAGAAAGGAAAACATAATTATGAGGTGAGTAGAGAGCTGGCCTATGTGATGGGGGACTGAACAGGGAAGGAGGGCCATAGTGAAGGTCCATGACTTTCCCAGTGAACAGGGCCTCTAAGAAAGCAAATAAGCAGATTCAATCATGGGGGACTTGGCAGGGACTGCGATGACACATCACCTTGCTGATTCCTCTGTGCTGTCAGCCTGACCTGTAAGTTGTAGACAAGTAGTTCTTTTTAAAAAAAATTTTTTTTGGTCTTTTTGAGACAGGGTCTCCCTGCAGCCCCTCCAGTGTCCTGGAACTCACTCTGTAGACCAGGCTGGCCTTGAACTCACAAAGATCCAGCTGCCTCTGCCTCCCAAGTGCTAGGATTAAAGGCATGCACCACCATGCCTGGCTTTAAAAATTTTTTTTTTAATTATTTTTACTTAATGTGTATGACTATATTGCCTGCATGTGTGTAAGTCCACCCATGTCATGTAGAAGAGGACATTGGATTCTCCTGGAACTGGGGTTATAGATGGTTGTTAACTGCCATATGGGTACTGAGAATTGAACCTGGGTCTTCTGTAAAAGCAGCCAGTGCTCTTAACTACTGAGCCATCTCTCCAGCCCACTAGTTTTTTTCTAAATTAATTATTATGATTTAATTTTATTTTATGTGTATGAGTGTTTGCCTGAATGGATATAAGTGCATCACTTGTGTGCAGTGCCCATGGAGGCCAGAAGAGGGCGGCAGATCCCCTGGAACTGGAGTTACAGATGGTTCCTTGTTAGCCATGACGGGTACTCGGAACCAAACCCAAGTCCTCTGTAAGAGTAACCAATGCTGTAGCCTCTGAACCATCTCTCTAGGCCCTGTTTTGTTTGTTTTTAATTTTTATTGTGTGTGTGTGTGTATGTATGTATGTATGTTCTATTAAAGTTCAGATACCTATTAAAGACAACAAAGGTGGGGGCTGGAGAGATGGCTTAGCGGTTAAGAGCGCCGACCGCTCTTACAGAGGACCTGGGTTCGATCCCCAGCACCCACATGGCGGCCGAGAACCGTCTGAAACTCTAATCCCAGGAGAACTCCAGTTCCAAGGGAATGCGACACCCTCTTCTGACCTCGCGGCATTGCACAATACAGGTGCACACACTTGCATGCAGACAGTACATTCATACACATACAGAAATAAATTAAAAAAAAAAAAAAGACAACAAAGGCATCAGATCCACTGGAACTGGAGTTACAGATCATTATGAGTCATTTAGTGTGGGTGCAGGGAACTGAACTCAGGTCTTCTGCAAGAAGAGTATGTAGTTTTTAACTGCTGAGCTATCTCTCCAGCCTTATAAGTTCTTGAGAGTAAATATGCAATTAGAGTGGTTTAGACCCTTTCCTTTATATATGAGGTTTCTATGGTGACCTTGAAAGAACCTTGGCCTCTCTTCCACTTATACTGCTCTTGGTGATTCATAGCAGGTACTCCCTGGCCATCTAGAAACTCTGGTTCTCTTCGGTTCATACCCTCTGTTTTGGTGGCTGTTATTGTGGCCCTTGGAGATGACCTGTCCTCTAGTAGCTTCTACCAATTAGCTTGAGGCAACTTCTCAGTGTAGGCTTCTTTTCTCATATAGCACAGGCTGACTTTAAACTCACTGCTATCTCTAGCTTGCCTTGTATAACTTTTTTTTTTTTCAAAACAGAATATATTTTCTTTTCTTTTTGGTCTTTTTGAGATAGGGTCTCCCTGTAGCTCTGGCTGTCCTGGAACTCACTCTGTAGACCAGGCTGGCCTTGAACTCACAGAGATCCACCTGCCTCTGCCTCCCAAGTGCTAGGATTAAAGGCATGTGCCACCACGCCTGGCTTTTTTTTTTTTTTAATGTATGAATGCACTGTCTGCATGCAGGTCTGTGCACCCATGTCATGCAATGCCACAGAGGTCAGAAAAGGGCATTGGATTCCCCTGGAACTGGAGTTAAAGACAGTTCTCAGCCGCCATGTGGGTGCTGGGGATCGAACCCGGGTCCTCTGCAAGAGCAGTTGGCACTCTTAACTGCTAGGCCATCTCTCCAGCCCCCAAAATATATTTTAATGCACTGTTACATTCATTTCCAATAGAATACATTCATGGCACTTTCCCCTTCATCATTTGTTGAGGTGGTTAGTCTTTCTTTTCACATGTATCTTCACCTCTTAGAGGTCAAAAATATAGGAATAGTTACTAAAACACTAATTTGCTTTGTGATTTTTTTTTTCCTGTAAGTAAAGTAGGATTAAAACCTGAAACTAAATACATGTCTTTTTGACATTTTGTATTTTACCTTTCTAGCTTAACATAAAGGGTATCTGGAATTTTACAATTATATTAGAAATCTGCAAATATTAAAAGTACATTTAAAATAAAATTGAATCTAGGGTCTGGAGAGATGGCTCAGCGGTTAAGAACGCCAACTGCTCTTGCAGAGGACCGGGGTTCAATTCCCAGCACCCACATGGCGGCTAAGAACTGTCTTTAACTCCAGTTCCAGGGGAATCTGATGCCCTCTTCTGACCTCCGCGGCATTGCACAACATGGGTGCACCAACCTACATGTAGACAGTACACTCATACACATAAAAAAATAAATAAATTCAAAAAAATTTAAAAAAGAAACAAAATTGAATCTCAAATCACTATAGTTCATAATAATCAAGGACTACCATTTTAATATAGTTACTTAGCTCTAATTTTATTATCATGTATATAGATGTCTTGCATAGGTTTTGGTTTGGTCTAAGGTTTTACTTCTAATAAGCTTTTATCAATTATGAAAAATTGCATTCATTAATAAAATAAGTTATCTGAGAAAGTTATCTTATTTAAATAAATTTTAAGTACTGTAGCTAAAATTTTAGCTAACAACATTTGGTAAGTCATTCTTTCCGTCATCACTTCTTTTAATTTATTATGCATATGTATTTTGAGTGTGTGTGTGTGTGTGTGTGTGTGTACACATATGTGCAGGCACTAGGTCGAAGTCATATATTTTCCTCAATCACTCTCCACTTTTTAAGTTAAAAAATATAAAAAAATTCTTGTGTGTCTTAATGTTAGTATGCACACATGTGTGTGGGTGCCTTTGGAGGCCAGAAGAGGGTGTTAGAGATCTGGAGTTGCAGGTAGTTGTGAGCTGCTGATATGGATGCTGGGAACCAAACTCTGGTCCTCTGCATGAGCAACAAGTGCTCTTAACTGCTGAACTATCTCTCTAGACCTCCACCTTGTTTCTTGAGTCTTTCATTGATGGTGAAGCTCAGAGATTCGCTATACTCATTGGCCAGCAAGCCCCAGTACTGGGATTAAAGGTAAGTGCCACTGGGCACAACTTTTCATATGGATGCAGATGGTGTACACTCAGGTCCTCCTGCCTGGATGCTAAGCACTTAACTTATTGAGCCACTTATTCTTTTTTTTTTTTTTTCTTATTTAAAAACTTTTTTTTCAATTTATTTTTTATGTGTATGAATGTACTGTCTGCATGTAGGTTTGTGCACCCGTGTTGTGCAATGCCGTGGAGGTCAGAAGAGGGTGGAACTGGACTGGAGTTAAAGACTGTTCTCAGCTGCTATGTGGGTGCTGGGGATCGAACCTGGGTCTTCTGCGAGAGCAGTTGGTGCTCTTAACCACTAGGCCATCTCTCCAGCCCTTTTTTACTTTTTTTTTTTTTAATAATTTTATTTATTTCTGTATGTGTATGAATGTACTGTCTGCATGCAAGTTTGTGCACCCATGTCGTGCAGTGCCGTGGAGGTCAGAAGAGGGTGTCGGATTCCCCTGGAACTGGAGTTCTCCTGGAATTGGAGTTTCAGATGGTTCTCGGCCGCCATGTGGGTGCTGGGGATCGAACCCAGGTCCTCTGTAAGAGGGTCGGTGCTCTTAACCGCTAGGCCATCTCTCCAGCCCTTTTTTACTTATGTGTATGAGTGTACTGTCTGCATGTATGTAGGTGCACCTGTGTCCTGCAGTGCTTCGGAGGTCAGAAGAGGGCATCGATTCCCCTGGAATTGGAGTTAAAGACCATTCTTAGCCGCCATATGGGTGCTGGGAATCAGACCCCAGTCCTCTGCAAGAGCAGTTGGCGTTCTTAACCGCTGAGCCATCTCTCCAGCCCGAGCTACTTATTCTACATATGTTTTTGGTAATACCCTTTTTCCCATTACAAGGAAAATACAGTGCTGAGTGAGATATTAAAATCTGTAACAATTGTTACATTCACCAATTAATTAAACTTATCATTCATGATTTCTTTTATTTTTGTCTATAAAACGAGGGGACTGAATTACCTGTTCTCTTGCAGGGACTGAATTACCTGTTCTCTTGCAGTTCTTTTTTTTTTTTTTTGGTCTCAGCTGGCCTGGAGCTCACTATAGACCAGGCTAGCCTTGAACTCACAGAGATCCACCTGCCTCTGCCTCCCAAGTGCCAGGATTAAAGGCGTGTGCCACCATGCCTTGCTCTCTTGCAGTTCTAACACAACAGTAAAGATGCAAAATATGTCGATTTGTATATTTAAAAGATGATTACCTTTTTTTTTCTTTTCTTTTCTTTTTTGAGACAGGGTCTCCCTGTAGCCCCAGCTGTCCTGGAACTCACTCTGTAGACCAGGCTGGCTTTTCTCTGATTCCACCCCACCCCAGAGTGCCAGAGTGGGGGTTATTTCTGAACTTGCTTTCCTGGCTGATCCCATAGCCACTGTGGTGCCTTGTAGCCTCTGCCTGAGATGGGGGAGGAGGGGAGCTGGTCTCAGTGAGCTGCCAGGTTCTTCTATCTCCTCACAGCCCACTCTCCTCCTGCCTTCCTCTGCATGCAGCCATCTCCTGGCCTGTCTTTTGGTGGATCCACTCTGTATCTGAACCCTTGCCCACCTCTGCCCTCTGCCTGTCCTTCTCTAATGCTGTAACACCAGTGATCACCACCAGTCCCAGTGGGGTTGTGGGTTGGTGTTGGTGTTAGATTTTATTTTGTTTTATATTTTGAGACAGCATCTCTCCATACAGCTGTGGCTGGGCTTGAACTGATTTAAGTAGATCAGGCTGACCTCCAACTCACAGAGATCCACCTGCCTCCTCTTCCTAAGGGCTAGGATTAAAGGCGTGCACCACCATGCCCTGCTCTCTGCCACTTTTCTTACACAGTCCAGGCTACTTGCCCAGGGATGGTACTTGCCACTGTGGGCTGGACCTTCCTGTATCAATTACCAATCAAGAAAATGCCTTGCCGGGCGTGGTGGCACACGCCTTTAATCGTAGCACTTGGGAGGCAGAGGCAGGCGGATCTTTGTGAGTTCAAGGCCAGCCTGGTCTACAGAGTGAGTTCCAGGACAGCTGGGGCTACAGGGAGACCCTGTCTCGAAAAGACAAAAAAAAAAAAAAAATGCCTCACAGACATGGTTACAAGCCAATCTAATGGAGACAGTTCTGCAAGTGAATTTCTTTCTGCCCAGGTGCCTCAAAAAAAACTAAGTATCATAGTTGGTTTTTTAAGACAGTTTCATGTAGCCTAGATTGCCAACTTGCTATGTAGCCAAGGAAGACCTTAAATTCCTGATCTTCCTGCTTCCATCTTTTAGGTGCTGGGATTATAGGGTGCTTCACCATACCCAGCTAGGCTATTTTATTTGAGACAGGGTCTTCTAATGCGGCCTTGGGTGCCCTGGTATTCATTATTTAGCCTAGGGTAGCTTTGAGCTCGTGGCAATCCTCTTGCTTCAGCCTCCCAAGTGCTGGTGAGATGATAGGTCTGAGCCACCACACCTGCCTCTGAAAGCATTTGGAGAGTTGCAAGCAAAACAGTTATAGTTCAGTCTCTGAAGCAGTGAGCAAATATGCCTGTAATCCCAGCACCCATGACTAGAGTTGTTTTAATTTCATCATTTTATTTATTTATTTGTCTTTTTGAGAGAGAGTCTCTGTTGCCCCAGCTGACCTAGAACTCACTATGTAGATCAGGCTAGCCTTAAACTCACAGAGATCCACCTGCCTCTGCCTCCCAAGTGCTGTGACGAAAGGCATGTGCCACCACACCAGGCTGGGAGATTTATGTTTTTAAATTAAATCAAAGTGAAAATATTAATAAAAAAGAGTTGACACACCTTTAATCCCAGCACTCTGCTAATGCAGAGCAGACCCCTGGGCCTGGAGGATGGTCTGCTAGTAGTGTGTGATTGACAGAAAAAGGAAGAAGCCGTGGGCATGGGGTTGGGGGGAACAAGCCTTGACAGGTGATCTAGGCCCTAGATGTGGTATTTTTGTGGAAATGAGCTATGGAGAGGCTGCAGAGAGGTTGAATGTGGTAGGTCTGTGGGAACTATAGATGTGGATGGTGTTGAGCTGAACTACACAGGCTTTGGAGATAACAGAATTCTTTGCCTTTGGAGCAGGCTTTCTACTAAGAGACAGATGCTAAGGTGGGAGTTTGGGGGTTGGGGTGTAGAAGTAGGGGTGGCACCATCCAAGCGGGGGTTTCTTGTGAGGTGCTATGCCTGATTTGTTTGGGGCTGCAGGGAAGCTGGGGTCAAAAGTGCAGGTGTAGGCAGTGGAAACATCAGATGTCTAATGCTACAGTGGGAAGAATTGGCCTCCTCTGTGATGGAGCCAGTCTCTTGATTCCAGCTTACTCCAGGCCTTGAAGAGTGCTCAGTGGAGCAGTCTCTCTGCCTCAGCCATCCTGTCAGGATCATCTCACTTTGAGGGAAGTGCCAGTATACTTGTTGAGCTTGTTGGACATTCTGCCCCTAGGCCCAGGGCAGTGGCTTTACTTTCCTGCTTTTGTAATTTGGGGATTTCATTTTCATTTCATTAGGAAGGCACAATAAGAATAGAATAAAAGATGAAGCTAGAGATGATTTTGAATCATCTCATAGCATTTAGAAGAAAGGAAGGCATTTCCGGTGAAGTTCACATTAGGTCTTACTGCATTGTGCTATATAGCTCCAGACAGCCTGTCTTGCCTGTCAGACTCGTTCTGCATTGAGGAGCTGCATAGTAAACCACACAGTATATTGACCCAGTTTGTGGGGAAGCACAAGACGCCTGCTGTCACAGCTGCAAAGACTATTTCAGGAATAGAATGAGACAGGGAACTGTTACAAATAGGCCATGGCTCTGGCTCATACATACCCATCCCCTAGCCCTGGAAGGACTACATAAATGCACATTAAAACTTTCCACTTGAGACTGAAGCAGGAAAATCTTAAGTTCAAGGTCTGCCTAGGCAACTTAGTGAGACCATCTCAAAAAACAAAAAAGAGATACCAGGCATGGTGGCGCACACCTTTAATCCTAGCACTTGGGAGGCAGAGGCAGGTGGATCTTTGTGAGTTCAAGGCCAGTCTGGTCTACAGAATGAGTTCCAGGACAGCTTTGGCTACAGAGAGACCCTGTCTCAAAAAGACCAAAAAAAAAAAAAAAAGTGTGTGTGGGGGGACTGGAGAGATGTCTCACTGGTTAAGAATATGTACTGCTGCTGGGCATGGTGGCGCATGTCTTTAATCCTAGCACCCGGGATGTAAAGGCAGGCAGATCTCTGTGAGTTCAAGGCCAGCCTGGTCTACAGAGTGAGTTACAGGCCAGCTAGGGCTTTTAGGGGGACCCTGTCTCAAAAAGAAAGAATATATACTATTCTTGCAGAAGATCCCAGTTCAGTATGTAAGTGCAACAATGCATGCAAAGCCTTCAGAGGCCAGAAGAGGGTGTTGGATCCCTTGGAACTAGAGTTTTGAATAGTTGTTAGCTACCATGTGGGTGCTGGGAGCCAAACTCCAATCCTCTGCAAGGGCAGGCAGTGCTCTTAACTGCTGAACTATCTCTCCAACTCTCCCTAAAAATAAATCTTAGCTGAGCGTGGTGGCATACACCTTTAATCCTAACACTCAGGGCTGGGAGTGGGGGAGGCGGCAGAGGCAGGCAGATCTTTGTGAGTTCAAGGCCAGCCTGGTCTACCATAGTGAGTTCAAGGACAGCTGGGGCTACAGGGAGACCCTGTCTCGAAAAGACCATAAATAAATAAATAAATAAATAAATAAATAAATAAATAAATAAATAAATAAATGTAAATCTTAAAATAAAAAGTAGAGCTGGGCATGGTGGCACATATCTTTAATCCTAGCACTTGGGAGGCAGAGGCAAGGAGATGTTTATGAGATCAAGGCTAGCTTGATCAAGTTCTAGGGTAGCTGAGAAGATCCTGTCTCAAACAAAAAACAAAACAACACAACACACAAAAAATGGTAGAAAGAGGAGGCTGTAGCTCAGTGGTAGATTACTTGCTTCACATGCTAGAGGCCCTAGATTCCATAACTAGTACCACAAATTCAAAAAATGTACTTTATTGAAAATTGTTTTAATTCTTATAGAAAAAAGAGAGGAAACTGATATGAAAATCATATTTAGTTCCCATCAAGAATATAAACCTGCCAGCTACATTCATGTCTCCGTTTGTGACTACCATGTGGGGCAGTGCTCTTACATAGGTTGCTCACTATCCCATCTGTACACACCACTGTGAGTCTACCATGCTTAGCTAGGTTTTGAACATTTCAGGTTGAGCTTCAGTTTTGGGAACTCAAGCAAGTTTAATTATATCATAGTGAAAAAAATTGCCAGAAACTTTCTAGCCTTTTAGTCTGATTGCTTTGGGACCACAGGTCTTTTGCTTCAGAATCAGTAAGATTCTCTCTGTGACAACACCCAACCATGTTAGAAGACGTATGGATTGTTTTGCTGTAGTTCTTCTGAACCAGACCCTAATGCAGGGGCTACAGGTTGATGGTTGGGGAGGGCATCGGCTGTTTCTGATACCCTGGATGAAGCTGGCCTGCAGGCGCTTTCACTCTTTCATGGTCCTGACTCACAAATGTTCAGCCATGAAGAAGACCCCTGATTCTTTTTTTCTTTTTTTTTTTTTGGTCTTTTTGAGTCAGTCTTCCTTTAGTCCCAGCTGGCCTGCATCTTGCTATGTAGACCAGGCTGGCCTTGAACTCACAGAGATCCACCTGTCTGCCTCCCAAGTGCTGGGATTAAAGGTGTGTGCCACTACACCCAGCCCATGATTCTTAAAGTCACAGAAGACAGCACTATGGAGTTACTCTGTGGATAAATGTGTGAACTTGCACAATTACTGGGGAATTATTATTTTATTTAAATGGAAAAATATCTAGAAATCAGATGGAGCACCACTGTACTCTTTTCCAAAGGTGTTGTGGAATTTTTCCTGGAAAAACTTGAATAGACATTTGCCCAGTCCAGAAAGGGCACTGATGGCAGACCAGAAGAAGGTTTCACCCAAGTCCATCTTGGTAAAGCAAAGAGTTTCTTGGGCTTACAGGAACATGTGTGACTCCACAGCTGTATCACTGAAAGTCCTACCCTAGGTTGGTTGACAACTTCCCTTTAGGTGGAGTCCCCCCTTCAGTCAGCCTGCTACCCTCTGTATATACTCAAGTGCCTCCCAAGACCATGTATAGCTAAGATAGAATTTATATCCAACTAGAGGGGGCTCAAGAGGAAAGTGACTAGAATCAGCTGAGAGTCCAATAACCCTCCCCACTAATGAGGGAAAATCAGCAGGCCCAGTCATGAGGGTCTCTTGAAGCCAGGGTAGTCACAGCTGCTCTGATTAAGATGATAATAGCTATTATGCTTTAGGGTCCCTAGACACAACCTTCATATCTGCAGTGTACCCTGACTGCTCAGTGATAGGGCCCCATGACCACCTGTCACTGCTTCTCTGGTATGCCCTGTTCTCAATTACTGAGGTATGTTAGTGGCCAACTCTCTGAACCTATTGAGGCTTGTAGTCCCCTCTGTGGTCTAGATCAGAGCAGGAACCTTCTCTGGAAGCCAATGCTGACTATTCCAAAATGTCTTTCCTAGGCGTGTCTGGGGAAGGTTGCTATTCAACTTAGCATTGAGATATGGCTTTATGAGCTGGGTGTGGTTCATGCCCTGTACTTGGGAAGTGGAGGGGAGGCTACATAGAAGATCTGAAGCCAGACTACGACCCACGAGACCAAAAAATGGACTTTGCTTTGTGTTTTTAGTGAATATTTTAAAAATCTTTGTGTGTTTGTGTGTCTGTGTTTGTGTGTGAGTGTGGGTACATGTGTGGAAGTCAGAGGACAGCCCCAGGTGTCAGTCCTTGTCTTCCACCATCTTTGAGACAGGATCCCTTGTTTCACCAGTCTATGCCAGGGTAGCTAGCCTACAAGCTTCTTGGAATTCTCTTTTTCTATTTCCTATCCCATTGTAGGAGAACTGGAATTACAGTTGTTCACTACCACCCTCAACTTTACGTAGATTCTAGGGATTTGAACTCAGGTCCTCATGCTTGCATGGCAAGTACTTTTATACACTATGCTATCTCCCCAGCCTGACTTGACTTTTTAAATTTTTTTTATTTTTTATGTTTATGAGTGTACTGTCTGCATGTAGGTTGGCGCACCCATGTTGTGCAATGCCACAGAGGTCAGAAGAGCTGACTTTACTTTTTAAATAAGTGCTGATGTTAGATTGACTATGTTAAAGATATTGACTAAGTAGCTAAACTATAAGTATATATATTTTATGTTAAGGGACTAAAATCATATACCATCATGCCCGGCTTAAAAATAAATTTTAAAACAACCTCAAATTAATTTTTTTACATTATTTACTTATTTATTGTGGGTGTGTGTATACATAAGTGCATTTCTATGGGTGCACATATATTATGGCATGCATGTGGAGGTCAGAGGACCACTGTGGAAGTTAGCTCTCTCCTTCCAGTACGTTGGTTTCAGGAATCGAACACTGGTTGTAGGGTTTAGTGACAAGTGCCTTTATCCCCTGAACTATGTAGCCAGTCCAAACACAGATTTAAAAAAAATAAAGATTTATACCGAGTGTGGTGGCACACACCTTTAATCCTAGCACTCAGGAGGCAGAGGCCGGTGGATCTTTGTGAGTTCAAGGCCAGCCTGGTCTACAGAGTGAGTTCCAGGACAGCTGGAGCTACAGGGAGACCCTGTCTCGAAAAGACCAAAAAAAAAAAAAATAGATTTATTATTTTTATGTGTTTGCATGTACTGAGTTAGTTTCTGTGTACCATATGCATGCAGGAGCCTCTGGAGGTCAGAAGATGGTGTCATAAAGCCTGCAACTGCTGTTACTGGTGGTTAAAGCCATCCTGTGGTACTGAGAACAGAACGCAGGTCCTCTGGAAGGACAGCAAGAGTTCTTAAATGCTGTGACCCATACATCCAGCCCTGAAATCCACATTTTTTTTTAATATAAAATAGTTAAGCAAACAGGAAAATGAAACTGCTTATGAATGTAGTAAGTATCCTAACACTCCACTGCTCAGTGTTTCACCAAACCAAGATGTTACTGGGGCTGGAGAGATAGCCTAGTGGTTAAGAGCACTGACTGCTCTTGCAGAGGACCTGGGTTCGATCCCCAGCACTCACATGGTGGCTAAGAACCATCTGTTACTCCAGTTCCAGGGGAATCTGACGCCCTCTTCTGACCTCCGCGGCATTGCACGACACAGGTGCACAAACCTACATGCAGACAGTACATTTATACACATACAAAAAATAAATAAAAATTTTAAAAAAAAGATGTTACTAATGTTGGGTCTGGTTGATTTGTGTCCCTTTTCAAGACTGTTTTTCGCAATGCCTGTTGTCTTGCTTTTTCATTTTCACAGTGTTGTCTGGTTCTGTTGTTGTTGTTGTGGTGGTGGTGGTGGTAGTGGTGTGTGTGTGTGTGTGTGTGTGTGTGTGTGTGTGTGTGTGTGTTTTGGTTTGTAGACAAGGTTCCCCTATAGCACCAGCTGGTCTGAAGCTCACTGTGGCCTAGAAACAGATGCCTGCCAAGTGTTGGGATTAAAGGTGTGCACCACCCACACTTGTCTTGTCTGATTATTTTGAAAATGAAAGCTCAATAGCATTCTGGCAAGCACTGTTGTCCACCTTGCAGATGTACCTCTTGAGACTCACCTTCTTGCTTCTTTCTCCTGGATTTCTCAGTTTATTGGTGTGCACTCACTCCCCTAACTCGCATGGCACCTCGGCCCTAGAGGCAGCATTCCTTAGGAGTCCCAGATCCACATCTGTGGATCCCAGATCCACATCTGGCTTTACCTTGGATTTCTCTGAACAGCACTGGGTGGCCTGCTGAGGCTGGATCTTCTCTCCACAGATCCTGATGACCAGCTGTACAGTGTGGAGCCTGCTCAGGATGAGGAGCCCCCTGCATGTGCTGATGAGTTCGACGACTTTGTCACTTATGAGGCAAGTGTTTTCTCAAGCATGAGCTCCACTTCTTCCTCTGTGCTACACTCCTGCTTCCTGAGACTTGTAACTGTTTTCATGGAGGTGGCATGTCAGGAAGGGAGCTCGTGTTGTGGCCTATGCATGTAGGCGGTGGGCTCTGGGGGATTTTGGCTGTGGCAGGAACCACAGATTGATTACTCCAACTGGCCAGGTTGAGCGCAAGGCCTATATGCGCAGAAGTCATCCCTCGGGCCTATTGTGGAATAGAGGTCTGTGAGCAAGTAGGCTCTGTGGTGACGTTGCTGTCACCTTCCGCCAGGTAGAGGCAGAGCAGATTGAACTTGTAGATGGTTGTCTGCTGTGCCCTGCACTTTTACTCCTACTCCTGGTACAGCTAGGGTTGTCCTGTGTGATGTCTCCTCTAAATGTGGGTCCTTTGTTACTGTAGTTGAGGAGAAAGTCAGAGCCAGGGAAGATAGACCACTGTAACTGCCCAGCAGACTGGAGAGGGCAAAGTTCCAGGGGTTATATGGCTGACCTAGAGTGTTTTCTTTACAAAATACATGGTGCTGTTGTCTTGATGCCCAGGAAGGCTGAGAGACAGGAGGATCAGTTGAGCCCAGGAGTTCCAGGCCACCCTGGGCTATCAGTGAGACCCATCTCAAAAACATGGAGTTGTACCTGAGCCCTTGATGTGCTTTCAGAAGCAGCAGCTACCACCCCTGCAGTCTTCTGGTGGTAAGAGTTAAAGGCAGTCAATATCAAGGAAGTAAAGAGAAATCCCACAGAGTGGGAGGAAACCTTCAGGCAGAAACATCTGACAAAGCATTGATTTCCAGAATATATAAACTACTCAAAAAACAAGAAAGAAAACAAATGACCCACTCAATAGATGGAGCAAAGAGCTGAACAGAGACTTCACAAGTGAAGAATTAGAGATGGCTGAGAAACACCTTAAGAAGTGTTCAACATCACTAATCATTAAGGAAATGCAAATCAAAACCACTTTAAGATATCATCTTACTCCAATAAGACTGGCTAGGATCAAGAAAACAAATGCTACCAGTGCTGAGAGAGTTGTGGGGAAAGGGGAACACTCTACCACTGCTGGTGGGAATGTTAAACTCTACAGCCACTATGGAAAGCAGTGTGGAAACCCTGGAAGGACTTGGATTGAACTGCACCCGCCCCCATCCCACTCCTAGGCCTTGTACCCTCAAGGCTCCACCCCACCGCAGAGATCCATGCACGGCCATGTTTATTTCGAGCTTTTTCATAATAGAAGGAGCTGGACTGAACCAACCCAAATGCCCCTCAACTGATGAGTGGATAGAGAAATGTGGTACATCTACACAATGGAATTCTAATGCAGCAGTAAAGAAAGATGACATTCATGAGCTTTGCAGGGAAAATGGCTGGAGCTAGCAGAACATCATGCTCAGTGAGTAACACAGTCCCAGAAAAACAAAGACAGAATGTATCCCTCATCTGTGGATGCTAGTTGCCAATTTACCTAGTTTTAAGTATTTCCTGTGGCGGCCCCTTGAGATTTTGTCAAGCAGTTGGGGTAGTGATCTAATTGGAAACAATTAATAAACAACAAACAGAAAGGACTGCATCAAAGAAACTGACTGAAACAGTGAACTTCTGCTCAAAACAGTCAATTTCCAATGGGGAATTTTAAGATGAGAAAGAGATGAAAAGCATGTTTGGCAGAAGAATTGCATGGAGCTCTGGTGGGGTGGGGGATTGGGGGGGGCTCGGGCTCAGATTTGATTAAAAAATATATTTATATATATATATAATATAACATTTTAAAAAATTCCCCTACTGAGAACATCCTGGGGGGGGGGGGGAAGCGTTCAAGGCAGTCAAGCTGGCTATGGGCTGGTGAGAACTAAGGTTGCTTATTGTGTCAAGTCCTCACAATCTTGAGCTTGAAAAACAAAAAATTAGTGCTGGTGGTACAGGCTTGTAATCCTAGTGCTTGGTAGGTAAAAGCAGGGAGGATCAGAAGTTCAGGTAATCCTTGATTATACAGTGAGTTCAAGGCCAGCCTGGGGACGTGAGATCTTGTCACAAACAACAACAAAAACCTAGCGGGGCTGAAGAGATGGCCTAGTGGTTAAAAGCACCGACTGCTCTTGCAGAGGACCTGGGTTTGATCCCCAGCACCCACATGGCGGCTGAGAACCGTCTTTAACTTCAGTTCCAGGGGAATCTGACACCCTCTTCTGAGCTCTAAGACATTGCATGACACGGGTGTACAAACCTACATGCAGACAATACATTCATACACATACAAAAATAAATAAAAATTTTTAAAAATCTTAAAAAAAAAACCCAAACCTAGCATCTTTTTCAAGTGGAGAATTTAGTTATTACATCCTGATACCATATCTGGAGCCCCTTCACTAGTGATCTTTAGAGATGATACCCTTTTACTGATTTTCTGAAAATAGTTCCTATTAGATCCATTTTCAGGCACTGTCCTAGGCAGAGGTACATGAGGCATTATCTGCTCATGACCTGCATTCTCTGGTGTGAACTGCTCTGGCTCCTGCCACTTTTCCAAGGACCCCTTGGGCTTTTGGCTGGTAACAGGAGAAAGTTGCTGATATGCTCCAAGTGAGGCAGAGAGGAGTTTGGGAGCTGGGTTAAGATTGCTGCTAATGTTTACAGGAACCATCATGAGAAGAAAGCTCATTGTGTAAGAATATGAGCAGGTAGAGGGAGGACAGGTCACAGGGGGTGGAGACCATTTATTAGGATTTCTGAAAGGGTAGTAGGGAAATCACTGAGAGAACTGGCAGGACCTGAATGATAAGGGTGTCCCAGAATTGTCCTGGCTGTGCTTTCTGTGTGCCTCCCTCCTCTCCCACTGCTAGGATCCAGAGAAAAGACTGTCTTAGTAAAATGATGGGAAATGTGTCCTTTGTATAAACTGTTATCTGGAAGGTTAAAGTGTAAGACAAAGCTTCTCTGTTTTGAGTCCTGTCTGTTTGTTAAAGCTAGCAAGGACACTTCCTGAACTTTGCCTGTCCCTCCCTGGCCAGCAGCAGCAGATTTAATAGAGCGTGTCTGGGAGCAGGTTAAACTTTCTTTGAGGAGGTGATGTGCCTTCAGATGGGCACATGAACTTTGCAAGAATCCCAGCACAGCTAACAAACTGGAAGGCAGCAATGTCAGTACAGAGAAGCCAGCGACTGGTGAGCAGGAGCGTATGATGAAGAGGCCATCTCTAGCAACACATGCTGTGCAGAACCTGTGTACAAAGACTGGCCCATGAAGGTGCTTGGCTATCATCTAAGGGTAAGAGATGAGAGAGTGCACTGTGCCCAGAATTCCGTTTCCATGAAGGAGAAAGACTCAGGGAAGAAAAAAACATGACCTGGACTGTGAGAACTGTCAGGCAGTGTTGGTTATACTCGATGGCCTGAGCAAGGATCTTGTCTTTTTCTTGGGGATTTGGAAGATGCACTAACTAGTGAATCTATCATTAATACATTGTGAAATTTTCTAAGATGTACTTTGATTTTTCAGGTGAGTTCATCTTTTTTTTTTTGGTCTTTTTGAGACAGGGTCTCCCTGTAGCCCCAGCTGTCCTGGAACTCACTCTGTAGACCAGGCTGGCCTTGAACTCAAAAAGATCCGCCTGCCTCTGCCTCCCAAGTGCTAGGACTAAAGGTGTGCGCCACCACGCCTGGCCCGGTGAGTTCATCTTAACATTGGTAATTGTTAAAAAAACATTTTAGAAATTGGTGCTTAGACTTGTGGTCTGTGCAAAGCTAGGTCCTATCCGGCCGGTAGATGCTGTACTTGTATTATGTGTGACAGACTGTGAGAATTCTGTGCTCTGTGCTCGCTTCGGCAGCACATATACTAAAATTGGAACGATACAGAGAAGATTAGCATGGCCCCTGCGCAAGGATGACACGCAAATTTGTGAAGCGTTCCATATTTAAAAAAAAAAAAAGAGAGAGAGAGAATCCTGTGCTCTAAGGTGGTTTTGTGCTTCTTTTGAAAGGCCTCAGGAAAATAAGTTTTCTATCTAGCTCACTAATACCTGTGCAGGGCTTCCTGCTCAATAGCAGCTGGCCAAAGACCCCAGTTTCAGGAGCTTGCAGGGGAGCAGCATCTATGAGTTGTGTGCCTGCCTCCTTGGCCTCTAGCAGTCTGGGTCTTCTATTTTTGTAGATAATTTATATCTAGTAGACTTACAAGTGAGCAAATTGGGGCTTCCCCTATTTGTGCCCCACACAGTAGGGGACCCTAACCATTTTTAGGAGTGCTTGGAAATGGGAACTCCATGGCCCTATTTGTTTGCCATGAAGCAAATAAAGACATCAGTGCAACCATGTTCCCCTCTCTGTGTGACTTGGGATTCTCCAGTCACTCCACAGTGGTATGTAAGGGACCATTGCTTTAGAAATGAGTTGAGACTATGACTTGCATCAGACTCCCTCCTCCATTTGTGGCAGGTGGGAAAGGTGCTCTGCTCAGTAAACATTTGCTTCTTCACCCTTGTGTTAATAATATTTATTTCCTGAGTCCCCTATCTAAGCTCCAAAGAAGGTAATGATGCCATACTTGGCCTCTGCCCCCCAGGAACACTCAGCAGCAGGTTGGATGGTAACTCCATAAAATGAGCAGGCTGTGCAGACTGCACTGATACACTTGTAGTATACTTGTTTTTTTATATGTATATTTTAATTTTTCTTTCTTTCTTTCTTTTTTTTTTTTTGGTCTTTTCAAGACAGGGTCTCCCTATAGCCCCAGCTGGTCTGGAACTCACTGTGTAGACCAGGATGGCCTTGAACTCACAAAGATCTGCCTGCCTCTGCCTCCCAAGTGCTAGGATTAAAGGCGTGCGCCACCACGCCCGGCTTTATTTATTTCTTTTTTTTTTTAATTTTTTTTTAAATTAATTTTATTTATTTCCGTATGTGTATGAATGTACTGTCTGCATGCAAGTCTGTGCACCCGTGTCGTGCAATGCCACGGAGGTCAGAAGAGGGTGTCAGATTCCCCTGGAACTGGAGTTGTCCTGGAATNTCCAGGATGGATTGAGCCACCCTAGTCTCTTGCTTCAGGGGGTTAGGGGGATTCAGCCTGGGCTTTGTATTTCTGCAGTGTTGTCTTCTTGGGTGCTGGACAACAACATGATTTTCCTCTCCTTTCCTCCTCATAGCAAGCAAAGGGGCTCATGCCCTGCTGGCCTAGGAGTCTGTCCCATCTGAGCTTGTGTGCTGTGTGCAGTGTGCTTGTGTTTTATCTCTCTTTATGACTTCCTAGGTTCCTGTGTGCTGCTATGAGAGAGAGTTGACTGTAGACAACTGTTGAGTGACTCAAACTCATGAAAACTATACTCTACTTCATGCTTTTGGTATTGTCAGTCTTTAATTGCTCTTTAACAATGGATTAATCTCTTTTTTTGTCTTTTTGAGACAGGGTCTCCCAGTAACTACAGCTGTCCTGGAACTCTCCATGTAGACCAGGCTGGCCTTGAACTCACATTGATCCATCTGCCTCTGCCTCCCAAGTGCTGGGACTACAGGCATGTGCCACCATGCCCGGCTCTTAATCTTTATACTGTCTTATTAGGATGGTAAAAGAGAAATGTATTTAAGCTAAAGTTTCAGGTATCTTATTGGCAATATTCCAGTCATGCTTCTAGATTTCCTGTAGTATTAGGGAGATTTGACATTGGATTCTGTTTTTAACTTACATCAGAATATTAAATGGCTACTGCAAGATATTCTTTATGTTTCTCTGTATTATACAAGTGTTACTTTTGATATTTATTTTGACCTCACAAGATAAATTGGCTCAAGAGAACCTACCTCCTTGAATCAGCAGTATGCAGGCAGAAGGAGACAGTTTGGATGTGCTTGCTAAACCTTATCAGCTTATTTCCTGTCTATAAGTATGTGATGTAACAACTGCCTTCTGGAAAAAAATATAAATAAGGATATGTGGGTCTGGGAAAGAAAAGAGACTGCTTCAAATTGTAGTAAATAGTCTTCATTTAAGATAGGCCTGAAGTTGTTTTATTTATGTTTTTTTGGTCTTTTCAAGACAGAGTCTCCCTGTAGCCCCAACTGGCCTGGAACTCTCTCTGTTGACCAGGCTGGCCTTGAAGTCACAAAGATCCGCCTGCCTCTGCCTCCCAAGTGCTAGGATTAAAGGCGTGTGCCACCACACCCAGCTTGTCTGCATGTTTATAAGTGCACCCATGTTGTAGAGTGCACACAGAGGTCAGAAGAGGGTGTCATATCCTCTGGAACTGGAATTATAGACAGTTGTTAGCTGCCTTGTGGGTGCTGGAAATTGAACCTGGGTATTCTGCAAGAGCAGCCAGTAAGTGCCCTTACCACTGAGCCATCTCTGAAGCTCAGTGAACAACTTCTGAGGGTCACTTCTCTCCTTCCACTGTGAGAGTCTTGGAGACTGAACTCAGGTCATCTGCTTTGCAGCAGCCACCTTTGCCCTCTGACCCATCTTGCTAGCCCAGGCCTGGCTTCTTTCCATCTCAGTGTCAAGTCATGAGCAGGAAACCTCCTTTGAGGTCTTTGGCAGATCCTTCCAGGTCAGTGTTAGAACTTTGTGATCCTAATACGAGGGTTGGAATGTACTGGATTAGCCTGCTCCCTTGCTCTGAGACCCATAGCTTGGTGCTGGGCAGGGTCTCTGAAGGGGTCATGCTTGTGCACCAGGAGGGAACAACATTCTTTTAGAAGTTTTTGCTTAGTACTGAAGAACCATGTCTGGTCTTTGTTTTCATTTTTCTCAGAAGTCTACAGGGCTTTCTTATTACTCAGATGAGTGTCCCAGCACTTGGGAGGCAGAGGCAGGCAGATCTCTGAATTCAAGGCCCGCCTGGTCTACATAGTGAGCTCCAGGCCAGCTGAGACTAAAGGGAGACTCTGTCTCAAAAAGACCAAAAAACAAAAAAACATCAGATGAGTGGCTTTCAGCCTCCCTTCATGGAACATCAGTAGTCTGTGCCTGCAGGCCCAGCGTCAGACAGATAACAAGGCTTGCATGCTTTTCTAGTCCCTCCGGATTGACTTCTATAAGATGGGTCTGCGTCACTCAGAAGAAAGCTGCTAGGACCAATGAGAAACAAACAACTAGTTTGGATTTTCACATGATTGCTTTCTTTTAATTTCTTAGTAGTTGGGCTTTTTTGTTGTTGTTGTTTGTTTGTTTTTGTTTGTTTTTTGGGTTGTTGTTTTTTTTTTTTTTTTTTTGATACAGGGTCTTCCTACAGTCCCAGATGGCCTGGAACTCACTCTGTAGACCAGACTGGCTTTGAACTCACAGATTGCCTCTGCCTCCTGAGCGCTAGGATCCATGTTGCCTTAAAGATGATTCCTAGCCGCCATGCAGGGTGCTGGGAATCAAACCCAGGTCCTCTGCAAGAGCAGTCAGTGCTCTCAACCACTAAGCCATCTCTCCAGCCCCTAATTCCTTAGTTTTTACGAATTCCTTAGGTGATAGAAAACATTGAGTTTCCTTTGGAAATGTGAGTCACATGATTAGACATCTGGAGTCATGCAGTCCGTTATGCCTAGTTACTCTGGCTTACAGGGATTTCGTACCCTTTGGAGACACAAATGTCCTGTAGTCTTGTTTTCTTCTGTACTTTGAGAAGTGTCTGCCTATGTCTTCCACTAGAATGTGTAAGGTCAGTATTTATCGCTCCCTTTGTAGTTCAGAGGCTCCAGGTTGAGTCATGTGTCTGAGGTCACATGGTGTCAGTGGTAGGCAAGAATAGAGCTGGATTTTCCTCCGCCAAGAGGCCCAGGTCTTGGAGGCTTAGGTGGATGTATGATGTTCTCACACCCCTTGGAAGACCTCAGGTTCAAAGGGCATCTTTTTCCTGCTAGATCTGCAGTTTTTCTGAAATCCTGTTTGCTGTTAACCTCAGAATTCTAAACATGAAATGTGAGAGACTTACCCTAACCTGAACTTTCATTGTAATAAAAATTGAAATTATAAGTAGAAAATGTCCTCTTTAATCATGTTTTAGTTTTTTTTAATTTTTTATTTATTTTTCTCTATGTGTATGAATGTACTGTCTGCATGTAGGTCTGTGCACCCGTGTCGTGCAATGCCGCGGAGGTCAGAAGAGGGTTTCAGATTCCCCTGGAACTGGAGTTCTCCTGGAATTGGAGTTACAGATGGTTCTCAGCTGCCATGTGGGTGCTGGGGATTGAACCCCCTGGGTCCTCTGCAAGAGCGGTCGGTGCTCTTAACCGCTAGGCCATCTCTCCAGCCCCATGTTTTAGTTTTTTCATTAGTATCATCTGTAAATGTGACTGCCTTGCATATGTTGGGCCTGTGCTGGGAAAACAAAGGTATGTTTGGGAATATAGACATTGAGCCCAGCAGCAGTTGGCTTGATGATTGACTGCTGAGCATTGCAAGTTAGACATGACCTCATTTCAGAGCAGTAGCTTAAACATACTAAATAATATTAATGATGATGTCTTTTTAATATATACATATATTTATATTTAAAGACTTATTTTTATTTCTGTGTGTGTACATACAACAGATATGTGAGTACCCAAAGAGACCAGAAGAATTACTGATCCCCTGGAGCTGGGGTTACAGGCAGTTCTGAGCCACCTGTTGTAGGTGCTAGGAACCAAACTTGGGTCCTCTGCAAGAGCTTCAAGTGCTCGTAACTACTAAGCCATTTCTCCAGGCCAATGATGATGTCTTAATTAAAATTTTTATTATGTTTTTGTTTACTTATTTTGCGTGTATTTATATGTAAGGACATATATGTGTCACAGCATTCGTGTGGAGGTCAGATGACAGTTTGAGGGAATCAGTTCTCTCATTCTACTATGTATGTCCTGGGAATTGAATTCAGATCCTCAGGCTTGGCAGCAGGGGCCTTTACCTTTGGAGTTATTTGCCAGCCTGTATATCCTAATTTTTTTTATTTATTTATTTATTTATTTATTTATATGAATGTACTGTCTGCATGCAGGTCTGTGCACCCGTGTCCTGCAGTGCCGCGGAGATCAGAAGAGGGTGTTGGATTCCCCTGGAACTGGAGTTCTCCTGGAATTGGAGTTACAGACGGTTCTCAGCCGCCATGTGGGTGCTGGGGATCGAAACCGGGTCCTCTGCAAGAGCAGGTGGTGCTCTTAACCGCTACGCTATCTCTCCAGCCCCATATCCTAAGTTTAAAAGGCACAGTCTTTTACTGCTGGATGTTAATTCCTTGACTACAAATAATTCCCATGCTGGAAGCTGCGAAAGAAGTAGTTCTGCTGGGAATATCTGTGCTTCTGGGGTGCTTTGTATCTTTTAAGCATATTTATTTGATTTAAAAATAACTCCACTTTGGGTTTTTGTTGTTGTTGTTGTTGTTTGGTCTTTTTTGGGAGGGTTGTTTGGTCTTTTTGAGACAGAGTCTCCCTGTAGCCCCAGCTGTCCTAGAACTCACTATGTAGACCAGGCTGGCCTTGAACTCACAGAGATCTGCTTCCCTCTGCCTCCCAAGTGCTGGGATTAAAGGTGTGTGCCACCACGCCTGGCTTAAGTTTTTCTTTTAAGTTTTTCTTTTAAGTTTTTCTTTTTTTTTATTTTTTGGTCTTTTTGAGACAGGGTCTCCCTGTAGCCCCAGCTATCCTGCAACTTGCTCTGTAGACCAGGCTGGCCTTGAACTCACAAAGATCTGCCTGCCTCTGTCTCCCCGAGTGCTAGGATTAAAGGGGTGCGCCACCACACCTGGCTTCTTTTAAGTTTTAAGTTAAGAGCACTGACTGCTCTTGTAGAGGACCCAGGGCTCTGTTCCCAGCACCCACATAGCAGCTGACAACTGTCCATTACTCTATTTCCAGGGGGAATTGGATGCCTTCTTTTGGTCTCTATGGGTATTGCATGACACAGGTGGTCTTAATATGTCCCTAATACCAGCACTCAGGAGGCAGAGGCAGGTGGTTCTCTGAGTTCAAGGCCAGCCTAGTCTATATAGCAAGTTCCAGGCTAACCAGGGATACATGATGAGATCCTGTCTCAAAAGAACAAAAAAATAAAATGAAATTTAAAAAGAAGGGGTGCAGCTCAGTGGAACACATATAGCATTTGAGAGGCCCTGGATTCAGTTCTGCAACATACATGTATATTCTCTCTCTCCCTCTCCCTCTCCGTCTCCCTCTCCCTCTCCCTCCCCCTCTCCCTCTCCCCCTCCCTCCCTCCCTCCCTCTCTGTTTGTTCTGCAACATACATATATTCTCTCCTCCTTCCTCCCTCCACCAACACACACACACACACACGCACGCACACGCACACGCACACACGTCATGTCCTTTTTTTTTTTTTTTTCAAGTCCTATTTTATTTTATTTTATTTTTTTTTTTTTATTTTTAAAATTTTTTTTTTATTTTTTTTTTATTAATTTTTTTTATTTATTTCTGTATGTGTATGAATGTATTGTCTGCAAGCAAGTCTGTGCACCCGTGTCGTGCAATGCCGCGGAGGTCAGAAGAGGGTGTCGGATTCCCCTGGAACTGGAGTTCTCCTGGAATTGGAGTTTCAGACGGTTCTCGGCCGCCATGTGGGTGCTGGGGATCGAACCCGGGTCCTCTGTAAGAGCGGTCGGCGCTCTTAACCGCTAGGCCATCTCTCCAGCCCTCAAGTCCTATTTTATAAGCTAACGTCACTGTTACAGTTGTGGTTGTTACTTTTGCTGGTGCTGTCTCCTCACTGCAACATGGCCTCCATAGTTGCCATGACTAACCATTGTTTCTTTCCAGGCCAACGAGGTGACAGACAGTGCATACATGGGGTCTGAGAGCACCTACAGCGAGTGTGAGACCTTCACTGATGAGGACACCAGTACCCTGGTGCACCCTGAGCTGAATCCGGAAGGGGATGCAGACAGTGCGGGCGGCTCTGCTGTGCCGTCAGAGTGCCTGGACACAGTCGAGGAACCTGACCATGGTGCATTGTTGCTGCTCCCAGGCAGGTGTGTACCTGTGCCATGTCATGTGTGTCTTTCCCCCCCTGTGTGGCTATGTGTGTCCATGTGTGTGTGTTTGTCCCTGTGGGTTCCCTAGACTGGGCTGATAGCAGTGGTGGGAAGGGTCTGTGCCAGATGTAGCTTCTTACTGCCTCTGTGCTGATAGAGCTTCACATATCTACAGTTTCCTAACTAGCTGACATCCCCTAAGGAGGCTACTTCTCCTGTTGGAACAGTCCTGGTTATAATGTCCCATAATATCTGACTATAGAGATGGAGAAATTATAAGAGAAACTACTCAGTCTTCTGAAATTCGTAAGCACAGTTTTTAAAATTTTATATTTTTTTATTTATTTATTTTGAGGCAGGGTCTTTCTGAGACAGGCCTGGAATGCACTATGTAAACCATGCTAACCTAGATCTCACAGAGATCCACCTGCCTCTGCCTCTGCCTCCGAGTGCTGGGATCAAAGGGGCCCAAGCCTGGCTCTTTTGATTTTTGTCCCAAATATACTGGTCTCCAGCTTGCCAAGCAAACACTCTGAACTGAGCTATATATACCCAGCTCCATTAGCACAATTCTTAAAGCCAGGGCTAGAGGATAACACTATTCATTGCACGTCTTTGTGACACCCTGCACAAACCCTGTTCTGATCTCCTTGCTGCCCCAGGGTATCTTTCTTTTGGTTTAAAAATTTTTTACATTTATTTATTTATTTATTTACTTTATTTATTGCATGTATGTGCGTGCACAGGTGTGTGCCTGCATGTTTGTGCCTGTACACACGTTTGTGAACACACAGGTCATAAAACAACCTTTTTAGGAGTAGGTTTTTTCTTCTTTTTATGTGTATGAGTGTACTGTCTGCATGTAGGTTGGTGCACCCGTGTCGTGCAATGCCATGGAGGTCAGAAGAGGGTGTTGGATTCCCCTGGAACTGGAGTTAAAGATGGTTCTTAGCCACCATGTGGGTGCTGGGAATCGAACCTGGGTCCTCTGCAAGAGCAGTTAGCGCTCTTAACCACTGAGCCTTCTCTCCAGCCCCATGAGTAGTTTTCTTTACTTCCATCATTTGCAGGTTGTCTTTGACCTCCACCTACCCTCTGTGGCATGCATATACCCATACACACACACACAAACACAAAGTAAACAATAAATAAAAGTATAATTAAAAACAAGGGGCTAGAGAGATTGCCCAGCAGTTAAAGAGTACTGGCTGTTCCTGCAGAGGGCCCAGGGCTCAACTCCCAGCATCCATTTGGCAGCTATCCATAACTCTATTTCCAGGGGAATTGGATCCCTTCTTTTGACCTCTGTGGGTAATTGCATGACACAGGCGCACTTACACATATGCAGGCAATACACTAATATACAAAAAATAATAAAAAACTGCTGGGAATGGTGGCACACACCTTTAATCTCAGCACTTGGGAGGCAGAGGCAGGTGGATCTCTGTGAGTTTAAGGCCTGCTTGGTCTACATAGTGACCTACAGGCCAGCTGGGACTAAAGGGAGACCCTGTTTCAAAAAGACAAAAAAAAATTGTAAATGGGGTCTGGAGAAATGGCTTGGTAGTTAAGAACATTGGCTGCACTCCCAGGGGACCCAGGTTTGCTCTGAGCATCCTTACAGTGGCTAGCAGCTCTCCATAACTTCAGTTCCAGGTTCTCCAGTGCCCTCTTTTGGCCTCTACAGGTTTGTACATAAATTGGTGCATTTACTACAAAACACTCAAATTAATTACTAATTAATTAATTAAAGAAGAAAACTTGGGAATTCATAGATGTGGTGACACATGCTTTAATCCCAGCACTGGAGGCAGAGGCAGGTGAATCTCTATAAATTCAAGGACAGTCTGGTCTACATAGACAATTACAGGCCAGGCAAGGCTACATAGTAAAACCATGCCTCAAAAAAAACAAACAAAGCTTATAAATTATTTATCTGTGAGATTTTCCACTTTATATTCTTAGATCTTTGTTGACCCAAAAAGGAAATCCACAGATAAGAAGGGACATATTTTTGGTGTGGCTTACCCTGGCTGCTAAGAATGGTCATATATACGAGTTTTGTGGATGTTCCAGCTCTGTTGAGTACTGTGTGACTAGCCAGGGCAAATGCACAGGCCAGTTGATCCTGCTGACCACTTTTGGCTTGGACTGTCACTTTATTCCAGGGCCTGCCCTATCCCAGAGATTCAGCCTGCTATTTCATGTGTTATTAAATGGATTAAATAAAATAGTTCTTTAAAATAGATTTAACCGGGCTGGAGAGATAGCCTAGCGGTTAAGAGCACCGACTGCTCTTGCAGAGGACCTGGGTTTGATCCCCAGCACCCACATGGTGGCCGAGAACCGTCTGTAACTCCAATTCCAGGAGAACTCCAGTTCCAGGGGAATCTGAGACCCTCTTCTGAGCTCCGCGGCATTGCACGACACGGGTGCACAACCTACATGCAGACAGTACATTCATACACATACAAAAATAAATAAAATTAAAAAAAAAATAGATTTAACCTGTTTCTGTATTTTTTGTTTTTAAGCATGGTTCCTCACACTTGTGGCTTGTGGCATAGTGCACGTCCCATCAGGTGCTGGTAGTGCTGAGTCAGAATTACTTCTGTCTGTTCTTTGTAGATCTCATCCCCTAAACCAGGCTGTCGTCATGGTGATTGGTGGTGAGGAACATTTCGAGGATTACGGTGAGGGCAGCGAGACAGAGCTGTCCCCAGAGACCCTCTGTAATGGGGAACTGGACTGCGAAGATCCTGCTTTTCTTACCCCCAGGTGATACTCTGTACTGCGCATGCTCCTATCTCTCTCTCTGCTTAGTTATGAGGAAGATTCTGCATTGGGTCATATGCTGGTAAGAGGGAACTTGCTTTACCTGATGCTGTATAAACTCCCCTGAGTTTTGTCCCAAGGTAAAGCCTGGCCGCACATCTCTGAAGCATCCACTGCAGGCCTTAGTTGCTGGTAACCAACTTCGAGGGAGGCTGTAGAAGCATAAGCCAGGTTCTGGATTCATGTGTTGACATCCTCGAACTCCCTGGAAAGTTCTGGCTGTGAATAAACTGAACAGTGATAGCTAGTGGACAAAAACACTTGCTTTCTCTTAAGCTGTGCATGAGATTGCAATGGAAAGCAGTCATTTTGATTTGTATGCACACTGGTGTCCTAGCTGGCTTTGTTTAAAGACCCTTCTAAGCATTCAGACTGAGGAAACAACTGTCTCAGTGTGGCCCTGGACAGCTCACCCACATCGTCCACCTCTGTCCTTTGTTCCCAGGTTCCTGAATTTCTCCACTATAGCTTAGTTATCACAGATGCAGACCTGTGAGGCCAGTGCTAGAAGGGCTGTCTGTGAGCTGAGCCTGGGTTCCTCCTGCTTATGTGCCACCTCAAAACTGTCATCAGCTGATGAGTGGGCTTTCTGAGTGCTTACTGGATGCTCACCCCCTAGGGAGAGTGCTAGGGGACTTTGAGTTCAAAATAGTGAACTTGTCCCAGATTGGACACTTCTGTGCCTATGTCAGTCTTGTAGTGGCAATCTCTCCTGTCTGCATTTTGGCCCCATCTCCTGTCTGATGTTTTCAGTCTAAAGTATTACTCCCATACTATATTTTGGGTACTCCTTTCCAACCTTTTTTTTTTTTAATGGGAAAGGTTTGGGGTTTTTTATTTTTTTTATTTATGTGTGTACTGTCTGCATGTAGGTTGGTGCTCCCATGTTCTGCAATGCTGCAGAAGTCAGAAGAGGGCATCGGATGCCTCTGGAACTGGAGTTAAAGACGGTTCTTAGCCACCATGTGGGTGCTGGGAATCAAACCCGGGTCCTCTGCAAGAGCAGTCAGCGCTCTTAACCACTGATCCATCTCTCCAGCCCCTCCACCCTTCTTTGACTTAGACTTCAGATTAGTTTTTCCATAGCCTGTGGGTCCTGCTCCCCAACATCAGCTTCAGAGAGTAGATGTATCACTGTCTGATAGTGCCCTGAGAACTTGAGGTGGAATCACAGTAGGTCAGCATTCTTAGAGACTAGATAGAATCCGGAGTTTTTTTATTTTTATTTTTATTTTTTAATTTTATTTATTTCTGTATGTGTATGAATGTACTGTCTGCATTCAAGTCTGTGCACCCGTGTCGTGCAATGCCGCGGAGGTCAGAAGAGGGTCTCGGATTCCCCTGGAACTGGAGTTCTCCTGGAATTGGACTTTCAGAGGTTCTTGGCCACCATGTGGGTGCTGGGGATCGAACCCGGGTCCTCTGTAAGAGCGGTCAGCGCTCTTAACCGCTAGGCCATCTCTCCAGCCCCAGAATCCAGAGTTTTTAATGCAGATCTCAAGCCAGACCTTGTCTCAAAACAAACAACTACCACTACCACTAACAACAACAACAACAAAAAACAGAAAATAAACTCCCACTGGAGCCAAAGTTTGCTGCCACATTTACATGATTTCCACAGGGTACAAAGCCATGCAGCCATTAGTTAAAGGAAGTTTTCTGTTGCAGCTCTCACTGTCTGGTTCTGAGCACTGTCCAGCAGGGGAAGCATGTGGTCACTCTGGGAGCTCAAGCTGGTGGATGTCCAGGCTTCTTCAGGATGATGTGAAGAAGGGACCATGGCAGTCCAGGGGGCACAGCCAGAACCTTGGACAGCTCACTCTTCCTCTGCTCTGTCCAGCGCCTTTCCCATTCTTCTCCACCCTCATGTCTGGTAAAGATAACCTCATAGACCCATCCATCCCCTGACTGACCCTCTGTCTCTCTAGCTCCGACCCTCTTGCCACAAAGCTGCGCAACATCCTCACTGATGAGGCCCTTGAGTTTTACTGTAGCCAGTGCCACAAACAAATCAACCGCCTTGAAGATCTTTCTGCCCGCCTGACTGATCTTGAGATGAATAGGTAACATGTAGACCCTGGCCTTGCTCTGTGTTCACAGGGTAAGGGAGACTCCCGCTGCAGGGGTTCCTGCATGGCTCCTGCCATGGTCACCTGATCACAACAGGACTCTTCCTATAGCCCTACCCTGCCCTGCATGCCCTGAACTGGCTTGCTACTCATGTCTCTTCTCTTTTATGCATGTAACAGCCTTTGCCTGCTGTCCCTGTGGAAGGAAATAATATAATATGTAAAAGGGGATAGATACTTCAGCATTTTACTAAAAGATTTCTTCAAATGAGTCATAAGAGGCAGAGCTGGAGAATTTAAACATGAGTTTTCAGAAACCGACTTAAAGATACTTTTCTGGAATCCTAGTTTAGTCAGGATTGTATGTCCTCAGTTCTGCAAGGTGGTCCTATACTCAGCTGCAGTTCTGAAAGATGGTCCTATCCTAAACTGCAGAGGGGCTTGGTATTGCTGCCATGCTCTTATATGTCCTTGCTGTTTCCCTGATTGGTCCCCTTTCTGTTTCTTAACTAAGCATTATTCATATCAACTCTTTGCTCCCTGCATCTCTGTAACCAGTCACAGCTTTAGTAGTATTCTAGGAAGCTCCCTTTTTTGGCTCCTTACAACTTCACAAACTCATAGGAAACATCTTTGGGTTCTTTGTTCATATCAACATTCCCCAGACATCTCATTGGGTTAAGTCCCTAGATAGGGGGCTTTCTGGAGAAGAGATGGGGCTTCCCACAGCATTCCTTACTGAGCAGAGGAATGACTGACCACACAGGTTACAGATGGGCAGAAGTGCTGTGACCTCAGGTTGGCAATCTCCAGCTGCTTCCTGGAGAAGTTCCTTTGGGCTGGTGGCAAAAATGTAGAGCATCCTTATTATGGTGCAGCATGCTTGGGGTCTGTTACAAGCTGTCCTGTTCCCAAGGAGTCTTCCCTTGTCTGCCTGCTCCATAGAGCTTTAATCAGGCTGGATCTATACCTTTTGTCCCCTTCTAGCTCCAGTACTGGTGCACCTGACATGTTAGCCCTTTTTCTTGTATTTTATGCAGCTCCAGGCCTTCAGCCAACACCCAGTAGGTAAAGAGGATCATTGCCAGTTGAGAACACCAGGGGGAGCATGAATGCTAGAAGCCAGAAATGCTCTTTGAGAGCATGCTTCTTTAAAATAATCTAATCTGGCCAGGTGTGGTGGCGCATGCCTTTAATCCCAGCAGAGGTAGAGGCAGAGGCAGGTGGATCTCTGTGAGTTCAAGGCCAGCCTGGTCTACAGAGTGAGCTCCAGGCCAGCTGGGACTATAGGGGGACCCTGTCTCAAAAAAAGGACCAAAATAATCATCATCATCATCATCATCATCATCATCATCATCATCATCTAATCTGGGCAAGGTGGCACATGCCTTTACCCCCAGTGCTTGGCAGGCAGAGACATGTAGATCTGTGTGATATCTAGGCCAGCCTATTCTACTACATAGTGAGTTCCAGGCTAGCTGGAGCTTCAGGGAGACCCTGTCTCGGACAAAAAAAAAAAAAATCTGGTCTCTGGCGATTTCAGAGATCTTGTTGGCCTTCTTCCAGAGAGCACAGGCTTTCCCCTATCATATGTTAAGTGCTGGGAAAGATGATCCAATTGTATTCCTCCTGTTGGTGAACCACCCTCCAGCTGATGAGCAAGTGCGAGTACAGGTATGCTGTGAAAGGACATGTGTGCCCTGTCTCGCAGTCTCAGAGGAATCTGATGCCCTCTTCTAACCTCTCTGGGCATTGCACAACATGAATGTACTTACATATATGCAGGAATACACTCATACACACTAAAAAAATAATTTTTTTGTTTTGTCTTTTCAAGACAGGGTCTCCCTGTAGCCTCAGCTGTCCTGGAACTCTTTCTGTAGACCAGGCTGGCCTTGAACTCACAAAGATCCTCCTGCCTCTGCCTCCGGAGTGCTAGGATTAAAGGCGTGTGCTACCATGCCCGGCTAAAATAAAATTTTTTTAAATCCATTTTATGGGGCCAGTCATGGTGGCTCACATCTTTAATTCCAGCACCCAGGAGACAGGCTCTGTCTCTGTGAGTTCAAGGCCAGCCTGGTCTACATAACAAGCTCCAGGCCAGCTGGGACTAAAGGAAGACCTGTTTCAAAAAGACCCCCCTAAAAAAGAAAAACCCCCAAAACTGAGTAGTTTGCTTTACCCAGAGGCATATTTTCATGTAATAAACTGCTACCCAACTGCTGGTCCAGGGGTCAGTAGGTAAAATGAGCAATCTGTTCTTATTGTTCAAGGAGTGTCCACATCTTAGGATAAAATTAGATTTACTCAAATATATGGTGCTAGTCAGGGTCTGGTCAGGAGAGGGAGCCACACAGGAGCTGCACAGTAACCCAGCTATGAGGGCTGGAGCACAAGGTGGCTACCCGCTCAGTGACAATAATTCTGAGGATTCAGGACCACATACTTTGCCAGAGGAAATTCAGGGGAAGCTGTTGGTTTGTGGTGCTGCTGGATGATAGGCACCAGAGGAGCCTACCCAGGAGGCTACTTGGACTGAAAGGCCTCCTGTAAGCTTCAGAAACCTGCTTTGTCTCTCAAGTGCCATCTACCTACAGAATATAGCATTACAATTAAAAAAAAATGAGTCCCAACTTGGTCATGTACTACTCCTTAGAGCTGTCTTGAAAGATAGATTTGAACTAGGCGTGGTGGCGCACACCTTTAATCCTAACACTTGGGAGGCAGAGGCAGGCAGATCTTTGTGAGTTCAAGGCCAGCCTGGACTACAGAGTGAGTTCCAGGACAGCTGGGGCTACAGGTAGACCCTGTCTCAAAAAGAAAAAAAAAAAAAAAAAAAAAAAAAAAAGATTTGAGCCAAGCTCAGGTGGTAAAGGGATGACTGATGCACCCCTCAAGGGAGATTGCCTGCCTGACCCTTGAGAGAAGATAACGAGTCAGCAGAAGCTGCTTTGAGCTAAGGCAGGTAGTTCTTGGTCCTGAACGCAGTTGTGTCTTCCTTATGTCCAGAGTTCAAAAGGGAGGTCATGTTCTGATGAGCTTTGGAAGAGACACATTTGGCCCCCTTGTGCTGCTACATATGCACCATGTTTATTTACCTAGGATGCTGAATCCCTGCCCTACAAGTTCAGGACTCGAGTCAGAACAGCAGGCTCTCCTGTCATAGGAGGGCCTATGCCACCTTTTACTGGAGGCCTCTGATAGCCAGTCAGCTAGGGCAATAATTAGTTCCAGAATCATTAAGATGTGACAATGGCCAATAATATCGACCATGTACAGTCAGCTGGTGGGTTTAGACATTGGACTGGGCCCTGTATTGTAGTCCGGTTGGCTTCTTCTGAGGGATTAAGGATGGAATGATGAGAGTTGGTATAGACCTTGGCAAGTGGTTCTGTGTATGTCCTCTGGCTTGCTGAGTGGGTATTCTGTGCATGTGGCTGGCCTGGGGCAGGGGGCTGCATGCCTGTGTCCTGCTATCTCCCCAGCCCAAGCTTCCTGTTTCCTCCTGTCCTTTGGTCTGCTCCCTGACACAATTTTCCTGTTTGTTTGGTTTTTGCACAGCCCAGCCAAGCGGCTCTCCAGCAAGAAGGTGGCAAGGTAGGCAGAGCCTCTATCACTTGCTGAAAATGTTCTGAAATATACTATAGTAATAACTGCTGAAAAGCAATTTAGAAAATATTCTTTTCAAGTTTTCTTTCGAAAATTATATTTCATGGTTTTCAGGTGGGGGAATGTCCTGGAAGGGACTTCGAGGGCTGTGGGCTAGGGCCTGGACGTGGGGCCAGAAAGTGCCTGAGGCTTCTGGCACTCTTTCTGCCCTTCCATGATCCCTGTAAGGGCTGCAAGGAACCACGGCCCTCAGGATATGCTGTAGGGCCCTCAGAAAGGGTTTGGCCTCTTAGAGCCCACTCTGGGTGGCATCCTGCCTATGCCCTTGCCATCCAGGTGGTTCGCATGGAGAAGAGAAGAAAGAGGATGGGGAAGGGATCCTGCTAGAGTCCTAGAAATCACCTTTGGGTTTGGGGTGTTCTTGGCTTCCTGTTGTGAAAGGTGAGGAATGCACCTGCCTATCAGGCAGGTCTGGGACAGTGTTCACTAAAGTTTTTCAGGGACTATAAGATGCTGACCCCCACCCTAAGGCTAGATCCAGGTAGTGTTGTGTTTCCTCTCTAAGACAAGCTGTTGCTACTGCCAGAGTCAGTGATCGTCTTTATGTTACCTGTGTTCTGAGTTGCTATCTTACCTCTACTGCCCAGCCTTCTGTTGAGACCACAAAGTTCCCTGTGGGGAAATCATTTATCTCTCCTTTTGCATAGAACATCTCTTGGGGTCACAGCTGTGATCCTGGCGTGTCTTCCCACAACTGTTAAGTCCCATTTATTTATTATGGGATTGGGTCATCCAGCTCTTGCCCAGCCTTTGTTATCATTTCTTACCTGTTATTCCTGCATATCTTCATGTGATTTCTTTATTTTTTTGGCCTTTTTGAGACAGGGTCTCCCTGTAGTTCCCACTATTCTGGAACTTACTCTGTAGACCAGGCTGGCCTTGAACTCACAGAGATCTGCCTGCCTCTGCCTCCCAAGTGCTAGGATTAAAGGCGTGCATATACCACCATGCCCAGCAATTCCTGTGATTTCTCAAGAAAGGGGGTGCCAGGAGGTAAAACTCAAGACTTTGGGAGTGATTTTGCATGTGTTTTTTGATTGGTCTGGGTTAGGGCTGTGAGTAGTTTTCCTTAGAATATCTGAAGGTATTGCTTGCGGCCTTTGGTACTTAAGGTTGCTACTAAGTTTTAACACATTCTGAAGGGTTTTTATTTCTTTTTTTTTTTTTTTTTTTTTTTTTTTTTTTTTTTTTTTTTTGGTTTTTCCTTT
>VZQC01006430.1:3047735-3057960 GCA_009823505.1 Rhizomys pruinosus
TATATATATATATATATATATATACTTGTGCCAGGTACATTTGAAGGTCAGAGGACAGCTTGCAGGAGTCAGTTCTCTCATTCCCCCATATGGGACCCAGGGATGGGACTCAGATTGTGAGGCTTGGTGACAAGTGCCTTTACATACTGAACCATCTTGCTGGCTCACCATTGGTTATTGAGCTGGATTACAGCACAATCCAGTTTCCTGCTTTGAGTGGGTTCTGGGAGCACCACAAGGGGATGGTAGAGACAGCTCCCATGGCTCTGGGAAGCAGAAGAGTATGCCTGTGTACAGTGCAGCAGGCTGGCCAGGTACCTCGCTGTGGTCCCTTTGTCAAGGGTCAGCCTGAGTCTAGGATGGCAGTAACAACCCTCCCTCCTCTGTACTCTACTTTTCATCCCCTGTACCCTGGCACCCAACTTGGCTTCCCCCTTAAAAACCTGCCTTGCCTCCTCCTACACTTGCCAGGCCTGTCCTTCCCACTACCTCCTCTCTCACTGCACCCTCCCTCACCTCTGCTATATTCCCTTCCCAACAGCATCTTCAGGATCTCGCACTGCATCATCTTGAAGCTAAATCCTTCCTCTTACCTGTGTATTCCCCGAGAGTGGCAAAGACTGACACATGCCCTTTCTATCCCTCCTGTCCCCAGACATTTGGGCCTCCTCCATGTGTTATGTCTGGCAGAGGAGGTTATGTTTGTGTGTGCGCGTGCGCACATGCACATTTGCCTCATGGCTCCACATATCAGTTAGATTGTACTCTTGTGCCCTCTAAAGATTGAGGTTCTCAATAACATCTGCCTTTGGTCTGTTGAAGTGACAGTGATCCTGTGGGAGCTTCACTGCAGTGTGTTTATAGGATAATCTCTACGGATGAGTTGGGTCCAATTCCCACTCAGCAAGTGGGTATAAAAACATCTGCCTTAAGACTATACTTTCAGGGATCATTTCTATAGTTTGTAACTAGAGAAGTTTCTCTGACTGTGTAGAGTACCAGAAACCACGAGGAGGATTTGTAGTGCTCCTTCCTGAGCGTGAAGTCGGCTCTTAGTGTTGCTCTTTTGCAACTGCTATTTGCCATTGATGATCGTTCTGCTCTTTTATTTTGGGAGAGTCAGAGGGAGGGAGCACAGTCTGAGTGGAAAAAAAAAAAAACATCTGCCTTGCCGGGCGTGGTGGCGCACACCTTTAATCCTAGCACTTGGGAGGCAGAGGCAGGCGGATCTTTGTGAGTTCAAGGCCAGCCTGGTCTACAGAGTGAATTCCAGGACAGCTGGGGCTACAGGGAGACCCTGTCTCGAAAAGACCAAAACAAAACAAAACAAACATCTGCCTCCCAGATGTTCCTTGGAGGCACAGCTTCTCTTGCCTCACTCTGTATATTCCTCAGACCATGCTCTCATTACTAGGTTGTCTTCCTGGAGAGGCGGGTGTCTGAACTGGAGAAGGACAGTGCAGCTGCTGGGGAGCAGCATGGCCGGCTGAGGCAGGAGAATCTCCAGCTGGTACACAGGTGAGCATGGCCTACAGCCTGGTGCCTCTCATAGCTTACACACCATCACTCCCAACCTATGAATTCTCTCTGCTTCACCAAGGAGGGTCTTGCAGAAATCTAGTTCTTATATGGTACCAGCTCTCCATTCAGGTGCTAGATGGACACTGGCCATGGCTGGAGGACTATGACAATTTGAGATTCTGACTTGAGTACTATCCCTTGGCAGGTATCTGGGGCCCAGAGACACACAATAGGGCCCCAGAGGAGTAAGGGACAGTACCACTAGCATGTACCCAAACAAGAAAGTTCTGCTTTTCAGGATGCTGGAGAGATGGCTCAGCAGTTAAGAACACTGGCTGTTCTTGCAGAAGACCCTGGTTCATATCCCAGCACCCACTTAGCTGCTAACAACCATCAGTAACTCCAGTTCCAGGGGATCTGGCTCCCTCTTCTGTCCTCCATCGGCATTCCATGTACCCTCCATGGGTACATGCAGGCAATATGCTCATACACATAAAAATGAAAATAAATAAGCTGGGCATGGTGGCACAGGCCTTTAATCCCGGCACTTGAGTGGCAGAGGCAGGCAGATCTCTATGAGTTCAATGCCAGCCTGGTCTACATAGTTCCAGGATAGCTGGGGCTACAGGGAGACCCTGTCTCAAAAAGACAAAAATAAGATAAATAAAACATAGGGCTGGAGAGATAGCCTAGCGGTTAAGAGCACCGACTGCTCTTACAGAGGACCCGGGTTCGATCCCCAGCACCCACATGGCGGCTAAGAACCGTCTGTAACTCCAATTCCAGGAGAACTCCAGTTCCAGGGGAATCGGAGACCCTCTTCTGACGTCTGCGGCATTGCACGACACAGGTGTACAAACCTACACGCAGACAGTACATTCATACACATACGAAAATAAATAAAATTAAATTAAATTTTTAAAAAAAGATAAAATAAAAGTCCTGCTCTCCAGGAGAAGTTGGGGAGGTGCTGATTAAATCCACAAGCAGGGTTGGGCATAGTGATACATACCCACAATCCTAGCACATGTGAGATAGAAGTAGGATTGGGGCTGGAGAGATGCCCTAGCAATTAAGAGCACCGACTACACTTCCAGAGAACCCGGGTTCAATCTCCAGTACCCACATGGCGGCTGAGAACCATCTAACTCCAGTTCCAGGGGTATCCGACACCCTCTTCTGACCTTCGTGGCATTGCACGACACGGGTACACAAACCTACATGCAGGGGGCTGGAGAGATGGCCTAGCGGTTAAGAGCACTGACCACTCTTACAGAGGACCCAGGTTCGATCCCCAGCACCCACATGGCGGCCAAGAACCGTCTGAAACTCCAATTCCAGGAGAACTCCAGTTCTAATTCCAGGAGAACTCCAGTTACACGGGAGTCCGACACCCTCTTCTGACCTCCGCGGCATTGCACGACACGGGTGCACAAACTTGCATGCAGACAGTACATTCATACACATACAGAAATAAATAAAATTAAAAAAAAAGATTTACTATAAAAAAACCTACATACAGACAGTACATTCATACACATACAGAAATAAATAAATAAAATTATTTTAAAAATTAAAAAAAAAAGAAGTAGGAGGCTCATGAGTTTAAGGAAATCCTCAGCTATTTGGACCAGCCTGAACTATATGAAATAGAAATGAGAAGACAGCTAAGTGCTTTGCCTTGCAAACACTGAGGGCCCAAGTTATATCCCCAGAACCCACATAAAAGTGCTAGATATGAGGGTACATGCTTGTAATCCCAACACTGGGAATGTAGAGACAGGAGGATTCCTAGGGCTTGATGCCCAGCTAGTCTAGCTTTATAGGTGACGTACATTCATTCCTGAGGTTTGTGCCAGAGTTTGTCCTCTGGTCTCCATTTACATGCATACATACATACACCTGCACACAGACACAGACACTGGGTATAGTGGCATATGCCTTTAATCCCAGCAGTTGGGAGGAGGAGACAGGTGGATCTCTGAGTTCTGGGCCAGTCTGATCTACATAGCAACTTCTAGGCCAACCAGGGCTACACAGTGAGACCTTGTCTCAAACAAATTCAAACACCACATTCATATTGGGAGATTGGATCAGTAGTGCACCAATTTCTGCATAAGATTCTAGCTTTAGGGGCTGGAGAGATGGCTCAGAGGTTAGGAGCACTGACTGCTCTTGCAGAGGACCTGGGTTTGATTCCCAGCACTCACATGGTGGCTAAGAACTGTCTTTAACTCCAGTTCCAAGGGAATTCGATGCCCTCTTCTGACCTCCGCGGCATTGCACAACACGGGTGCACAAACCTACTTGTAGACAGTACATTCATACACATTAAAAATAAATAATTGCCGGGCGTGGTGGCGCACGCCTTTAATCCTAGCACTTGGGAGGCAGAGGCAGGTGGATCTTTGTGAGTTCAAGGCCAGTCTGGTCTACAGAGTGAGTTCCAGGACAGCTGGGACTACAGGGAGACCCTGTCTCAAAAAGACCAAAAATAATAATTAATTAATTAGTTAATTAAACAAAGGTTCTAGCTTCAAAACAAATCCACAAGGTAGATAGATATCATCACACCTAAACTCTGTAGGTCAGCTTTGTGGAGCACTAGGTATCCTTCACGAAGTTGACCCAGGGTCCACCTGGACCTGTTAATAGTATTGGGGTCTCTGGTGGTTCCATTTCTGAGAGCCTGCCCTGGGAAAACATCACTACTGTGATTACTAGTTCTAGATTAAGGATCTTGCTCCCTTTTCATTCACCAGTCACTAACTGTGAAATAGTCTCCATTTCACTAATGAGGAAACTGAGTCAAGGGGCTTACATGGTTGCCAAGGACCTCAGAGGATAGCAGGTGGAGACTTTAGAGCTGATGGTAGAGCCCTGTCCTAGAAGAGCAGATACTGTACAGAGTCACAGCTCACCCTGAGGATCTCAGACTGTGCAAATGACTTAGGAGAAAAGCAAACTGAATGGAAAGGCAGGTTGCGTGGTCTACTCACATGGCAAGGAGGACTGAAGCACAGCTATTTGCATAGAACGAAAGAGGCAAGAAGAAAGAGGCAAGGGGGATCAGGAGCCCTTAGATGTGTTCTGAATGTGGCCGACCCATGGTGGGTGTGGAGCCTGTGTTGCTCATGCCCGTTTCTCATCCTGAGTGTCTCCTTGTAGATCTCTTAAGTTGTCTGTGCTGAGCACTTAATTTTCAACCTTTAACTCTGAGAAATGTGTCCTTCAGCTTCAGGAGGCTCACTCTCTGTGTGTGTCTCCACACCGCCCCCAATGCACACCCACACTCGCAGTCAGAGGACAATTTAAGGGAGTTGGTTCTTTCCTAATATCATGTGGATTCCAGGCATCAAACTTGGGTTGTTAGGTTGATGGCAAGCGCCTGTGCCCACTGAGCCATCTTGCTGACCCTTCAAGGGATAAAACAATATATATATATGTATATATAATTTTTATTTTAATGTATGAGTGTGTTGTCTGCATATGTGTAAGTACACCCATGTTGTGCAGTGCCTGTAGAAATCAGGAGGTGTTGGATTCCTCTGGAACTGGACTTGGAAGGGTTGTTAACTGCCATGTGGGTGTTGGAAACCAAACCTGGGTCCTCTGTAGGAACAGCCAGTGCTCTTAACTGCTGAGACATCTCTTCAGCCCATGTCTTAACTTTTTTTGTTTTTTAATCTTTTCGTGAAAGGGTCTCCCTTTAGTCCCAGCTGGCCTGGAGCTAGCTTTGTGGACCAGGCTGGCCTTGAACTCACAGAGATCCACCTGCCTCTGCTTCCCAAGTGCAGAGATTTAAAGCATGTGCCACCACACCTGGCCTAAGACAGTTCTTAGCCACCATGTGGGTGCTGGGAATTGAACCCGGGTCCTCTGCATGAGCAGTCAGTGCTCTTAACCGCAGAGCCATCTCTCCAGCCGTCTTAACTTTTTTTTTTTAATTTTATTTATTTTTATTTTTGTATGTGTATGAGTGTACTGTCTGCATGTAGGTTTGTGCACCCGTGTCGTGCAATGCCACAGAATTCAGAAGAGGGTGTCGGATTCCCCTGGAACTGGAGTTCTCCTGGTATTGGAGTTTCAGACGGTTCTCAGCCGCCATGTGGGTGCTGGGGATCGAACCCGGGTCCTCTGTAAGAGCAGTCGGCGCTCTTAACCGCTAGGCCATCTCTCCAGCCCCTCGTCTTAACTTCTTTAGTCATGGTTTTGATTTCTTCTTACTTCCCTCCCCAACTCTGTCACTCAGTAAAATTGAACCCATGGTCCTTTTTTGGTATTTTTGAGACAAGGTCTCCCTTTAGTCCTAGCTGGCTTGGAGCTTGCTATGTAGACCAGGCTGGCCTTGGCCTTGAATTCAGAGATCAGCCTGCCTCTGCCTCACAAGTGCTGGGATTAAAGGCATGTGCCACCACGCCCGGCCTGAACCCAGGGTCTTATGTATGCTGCTGAGCCATACCTGTATTGTTCATTTTTTTTTTTTTTTTTTTTTTNCCAGGATCAAACTTGGGTTGTTAGGGTGATGGGCCCAAGCGCTGTGCCCACTGAGCCATCTTGGCTACCCTTTCAAGGGAAAAACAATATATATAATGGTTAATATAATTTTTGATTTATATTGTATGAGTGTTGTGGTGCAATATGTGTAAGTAGCACCCATGTTTGGCAGTGCCTGTGGAATAGAAGAGGTGTTTGGAGTTCCCTGGAATGTGAACATTATGTGGTGTTAACTGCCATTGTGGAGTGTTGGAAAACCAAACCTGGGTCCTTGTAGAACAGCCATGCTCTTAACTGCTGAACCAACTCTTCATGCCCCATTGTCTTAACGTTTTTGTTTTTTTAATCTTTCTAAAAAAAAAAAGGGTCTCCCTTTAGTCCCAGCTGGCCTGGAGCTAGCTTTGTGGACCAGCTGGCTTGAAGCTCAACAGAGATCCACCTTGCCTCTGCTTCTGCCGTGCTGACTTCTGGATAGCATGTAGGTGCACCACATCCCGGCCTAGAACGGTTCTCTTAGCCAACCATGTGGGTGCTGGGAATTGAACCCGGTTCCTCTGCATGAGAATCAGTGCTCTTTAACCGCAAGCCAGTCTCTCCAGTCCGTCTTAACTGTTTTTTTTTGTTAATTTTATTTTATTTTTTATTTTTGTATGTTGTATGAGTGTACTGTCTGCATGTAGGTTGTGCACCCGTGCGTGCAATGCCACAGAATTCAGAAGAAGGGTGCGGGATTCCCCTGGAACTGGAGTTCTCCTGGTATTGGGAGTTTTAGACAGGTTCTTACAGCCGCCTTGTGGGTGCTGCGGGATCGAACCCGGGTTCCTCTGTAAGGAGCAGTCGGCGCGCTCCTTAAACCGCTAGGGGACCATCTCGCCGCCCCGTCCTCTAACTTCCTTTAGTCATGGGTTTTGATTTCTCTTACTTCCCTCCCCAACTCTGTCCTAGTAAAATTGGAAACCCATGGTCCTTTTGGATATTTTTTGAGACAAGGTCTCCCTTTAGTCCTGCTGGCTTGGCTTTGCTATGTAAACCAGCTGCCTTGGGCCTTGATTCATAGAGATCGGCCGCTCGCCTCACCAAGTGCTGGGATTAAATGCATGTGCCACCACGCCCCGCATGAACCCCAGGGTCCGTATGTATGCGTGCTGAGGCCATACCTGTATGTGGTTCATTTTTTTTTTTTTTTTTTTTTTTTATTTATATATTCTTTGTATGTGTATGATGTACTGTCGGTTATGTAGTCTGTGCACCCAGTTCATTGCAATGCCGTGGGAGTCAGAAGAGGTCTCGGATTCCCCTGGAACTGGAGTTCTATCCGAACTGGAGTTTACAGACGGTCCTTAGCCGCCATGTGGGTGACTGCGGGATCGAACCCATGGGTCCTCTGCATAGAGCAGTCGGCGTCTTAACACCCCTAGGCTATCTTCCAGTCCCAGTATTGTGTCATTTTTAAGAGATTTTTTTGTTTGCTGCTTTTTCGAGACAGGCTCGTCGCCTGTAGTCCCCAGCTGTCCTGAACTCAACCTGTAGACCAGGCTGGCGCTGTGGAACCACCAAAGAATCTCGCCTGCCTCTGCCTCCCAAGTGCTAGGATTAGTAGATTTGCGCCAGCCGGACACCGGCAAGGGTTTTTTTTTGTTTTGTTTATTTTATTTAAGGAGATACTGTAGCTTGGCCATGGTGGTAGCATTCAACTTTAAAATTCCTAGCACCTAGGAGCTAGAGGCAGGAGGAATCAGTCCGGTGTAGCGCCAGCTAGCTCACATAGTGAGTTTCCAGACCGAGCCAGGCTCAGAGAGACCCCTATCTCAAAAAAATAGTATATGTGGATATGTCCATGTGAGTGTGATGGGTGTAGTATGGGATGCCAGGCATTAGATTACAGATCAAGGAGGCAGAGGTGGTTGTAAGCTGCCAGGTGTGGAACCGAACTCTGGTCCTCTACAAGAGCAATAAGCACTTTTTTTTTTTTTTTTTTTTTTCTTTTTTTGGTCTTTTCGAGGCAGGGTCTCCCTGTAGCCCCAGCTGTCCTGGAACTCACTCTGTAGACCAGGCTGCCCCTGAACTCACAAAGATCCGCCTGCCTCTGCCTCCTGAGTGCTAGGATTAAAGGCATGTGCCACTATGTCTGGCCAGTAAGCACTCTTAATCACAGAGCTATCTCTCCAGCCCTGTTTTGTTTTGAGTTTGTTGTTGTTGTTGTTGTTGTTGTTGCTTGTTTTTAAATTTATTTTCCCCATAAAAAGCTACTCTTATTTCCTGGCAGCATCAGCCATGGGATTTTCTAAACTATGGATGTTTGTATAATGTGTCTCTTCATATGTGCTACAAACTTGTCCATGGAATCTAGTGATCTTCACTGTCTTCATTTTCACATGCCAAAGGGGGAGCTAAGGCACCCTGTGTGTACACATTGGGCCATGGCTTTGCCACAGCTGTGGGCAGGGCTGGCATTGCTCCTCTCAGGGACCATCTCTGATCATCCTTGTCCCCTGCAAGAGGCCAGGAAAGGGGCCAGAGTCTCAGGGCTGAATGGGGTGGTCCCAGGTAATCCTGGAGAAGACTAAGTATGGTGTGGAGTGGATCCTTCCTTCTAGGCCTGACTCCACTGCAGCCTCCAGGGCCCATATGTACCCAGCAAGGCACATGTGCCAGCATCAGCAAGGATATGGTGTGGAAGCTTCCACATAATCTGACTATGCTGTCACTGAAGCCTGGACTTGCCCGAGTATGATGCAGGCTGTTTGGCTACCACATTCATGCTCTGCAAATGTTGTGGCTCTCAACCCCCAGTACATTCTGGCTTTTTCCCCAGGCTTCATGTGTCTGCTTGTGTAGTGACCACCCTGGAGCAGTTTCTATCTCCAGTGCACAGTACCTCTGAACAATACTTCCTATACCTTGCAGCTGTGCTCATCTGTTCCCTTTGCCCTTAGAGCCAATGCCTTGGAAGAACAGCTGAAGGAACAGGAGCTGAGAGCCCAAGAGAGGGTCCTAGAGGAGACCCGGAAGCAGAGGGAGCTCCTGTGCAAGATGGAGCGTGAAAAGAGCATTGAGATTGAGAACCTGCAGACCAGGTGGGCAAGGCTCTGGCATAGCAGGCAGGAGAAACCCTGTCCACCTGGGAGGTGCAACATCTAGAGAGAAGCTTAATTATCCAAAAAGGGGGTGCTCACACACAAAGATCCTCAAAACTTTATTTTTAAATGTGTGTGTGTGTGTGTGTGTGTGTGTGTGTGTGTGTGTGTGTAGGTCAGAGGACAACTTGTGCAAATTGGTTCTCTCCTTCTACAATATGAGTCCTGGGGATTGAACTCATCAGGCTTGGTGACCAGTGCCCTTACCTGCTTATCCATCTTGCCAGCCCAATCCTCATCACTATTCTAAAAGCCCTGAGACCTGTGTCTAGGGAGACTTCCCTTGCATGCCAGCCTCCCATACTCTTTCTCTTCCACATGCCTTATCAACACATTAGTCTTCGCTTGGTATGGTGGTACATACCAGCTACTCAGGAAGGTGGGACATGAGGGTCACTTGAGTCCAAAATTTTATTTTTATTTTTTGAGTCCAAAATTTTTTTTAATTTATTATTATTATTATTATTATTATTATTTTGGTCTTTTTGAGACAGGGTCTCCCTGTAGCTCTGGCTGTCCTGGAACTCACTATGTAGACCAGGCTGGCATTGATCTCACAAAGATCCGCCTGCCTCTGCCTCCCAAGTGCTAGGACTAAAGGCATGCACCACCATGCCCGGCAAAATTTATTATTTTTTTATGTGTATGAGTGTACTGTCTGCATGTAGGTTGGTACACCTGTGTCTTGCAATGCCGCAGAGGTCAGAAGAGGATATTGGATTCCCCTGGAACCGGAGTTAAAGATGGTTCTTAGCCACCATATGGGTGCTGGGAATCGAACCCGGGTTCTCTGCAAGAGCAGTTGGTGCTCTTAACTGCTGAGCCATCTCCAGCTCTGAGTCCAAAATTTTAATGCCAGCCTGGGCAACATATCAAGACCTCATCTCCCATAAAAAATTGAATTTTAAGCTGGGCATGGTGGTGCACACCTTTAATCCTAGCACTTGGAAGGCAGAGGCAGGCAGATCTCTGTGAGTTCAAGGCCAACCTGATCTACATAATGAGTTCCAAGACAGCTGTAGCTACAGGGAAATCCTGTCTCAAAGGAACAAAAAAAAAAAAAAAAAAAA
>VZQC01006430.1:3059459-3069753 GCA_009823505.1 Rhizomys pruinosus
AAAAAAAAAAAAAAAAAAAAAAAAAAAAAAAAAAAAAAAATCCATCACAGCCTGGGGCTAGAGAGATGGCCTAGCGGATAAGAGCTCTGACTGCTCTTGCAAAGGACCCAGGTTCGATCCCCAGCACCCACATGGCGGCTGAGAACCGTCTGTAACTCCAGTTCCAGGGGGAATCCTACGCCCTCTTCTGACCTCCGTGGCATTGCACAACACGGGTGCACAAACCTACATGCAGACAGTACATTCATACACATACACACACACAAATCCATCACAGCCTGGTCATAGCACCTGTAATCTCCAGCACTTAGGAAGTAGAGGCTAGAGGATCAGGAATTCAAGGTCAGCCTTGGCTGCACAGGAAGTTTGAGGCCAATAGGCTACTTGATACACTGTCTCAAAAACAAACACTGGGTTATAGTGGTACACACCTTTAATGCCAGCACTCCGGAGACAGAGATAGGCAGATCTCTGTGAGATTGAGGCCAGCCTGATCAACATAGCAAGTTCCAGGCCAGCTGGCTACAGGGATTCAGGGAGAGCAAGACTCTGTCTTATAAAACTACCCCACCCGCAAAAAAAAACCACCCCCAAAAGCTATCATGTGTACAGAAAGGCTTTGGTCTAGACCCCCTGGATAGAGTAAGAACTCATAGCATTTGGGGTTATCCATAGGTCACAAAACAGCTCCTACTCCCAGTGAGAGTCCCTCCAGACCTGGGCATCTTTTGTCCTTGGGGGGAGCACGTTTTAGGGAGAGCAGGTTGCAACCTGTGCTTTACCCCAGACTGCAGCAGTTGGATGAGGAGAACAGTGAGCTACGATCCTGCGCACCATGTCTGAAGGCAAACATCGAACGTCTGGAGGAGGTGAGCTGCTGGCCTGGGGCTTGCAGGAAGGCCATGTCCTGCTGTGGGCACCAAGGTTGCTCTGTTGAACAGAGACTGTCCTTTCCCTCTTCTTATACCAGCATGGCAGCTAGGACATACAGCCAGGAGCTTCAGAGGGGGAAAGGTAGCAGGCAAAATGGGCCTGGATTTGGCCTTACCTGGCATTTCCAACTCTCCCACAGACATGGGATCCACAGACCCAGAGCCCGTGCTGACACTGATCCAGGGGAACATGTTCTCTAGTGCCCTCTAATGGCCCTGGTCTTGCAGACACTGGTAGCTGGGTACTTTTGGCTCCCCCCCAGTCACTCACTGAGAAGCCACCCTTCTAGACACTGACTGAGTGCCCACCGGGAAGCTCTGAAACCAGAATATTTCAAGTCTACCTAGGCTCTGGTTGCTATAAACCAGAAGAGCCAGGCTATAGGTACCCACAGATAGTAGGCCAGATCCTGTTCATACAAGGCAGGGCAGCTTTGACAGGAAAGTTCAGGCACAGTTCTGCTAAGGACTGAGCATGGGGGCCCCTTATTGTCAGTGACCTGGGAGACTGATGGTCTGAGTGCAGGCTGCTGAGTCATGCTGCATGCACAGGCAAGGTAGTGCCACGTGTCCACAGTTCTCTGTTTTTTTGCAGGAGAAACAGAAGATGCTGGATGAAATTGAAGAGTTGACACTGCGGCTCAATGAAGAGCAGGAGAATAAGAGGAAGATGGGGGACAGGCTAAGCCACGAGCGGCACCAATTCCAGAGGGACAAGGAAGCAACTCAGGAGGTAAACAGGGCCATTTATCCCCTCCCCATATTCCCGTCTTGTCTGATGTAGCCTACTCTGTGGTGGGCATCAGAAAATTCCTTTTTCCTGCCACTCTGGGTAGGGCCACTGGCCTGTGGTGACTTGGAACATATAGGTCAGCATCCTCCCAGGAGAGGGTGGCCAGGCCAACAAGGAGAAGGCCAACTAGCAAGAGCCCACCTTGTGTTTGCCTCACAGCTAATCGAGGACCTCCGCAAGCAGCTGGAGCATCTGCAGCTCCTCAGGCTAGAGGCCGATCAACGACGGGGCCGTAGCAGCAGCCTGGGCCTACAGGAGTACAACAGCCGCGCACGAGAAAGCGAGCTGGAGCAAGAGGTCCGCAGGCTTAAGCAGGTGCTGCTCTGCCCACGTCTACCCACCCCAGCAGGAGCTCCTGGGAAGCTGGCATGGGAGGGGGCACCAAGCCAGGCTCTTCCCTGGCAAGTCTGGGTCCATCAGGGACCACAGTCCAGTGTGACACTGCCATGTCTCCCAGGACAACCGCAATCTGAAGGAGCAAAACGATGAGCTGAATGGGCAGATCATCACCCTCAGCATTCAGGGCGCCAAGAGCCTCTTCTCCACCTCCTTCTCTGAGTCCCTGGCTGCAGAGATCAGTTCTGTCTCCCGTGATGAGGTAAGTCTCTCCACCTTCCTGCACGCTGGGTCTGCTAACCCTGTACAGCCCCTTCCTCTCCTCTCACTCACCTTTTACTTTCCTGTAGCTCATGGAAGCAATCCAGAAGCAGGAGGAGATCAATTTCCGCCTGCAGGACTACATCGACAGGATCATTGTGGCCATCCTGGACACCAACCCATCTATCCTAGAGGTCAAGTAGGACAGCTCAGCCCAGTCTGGGCTGGTTATAGACTCTACCAGCACTCCGGAGTGGCCCTATCTTGCCACAAAGAGCCAAGACCAGCAGGTCCCATGGTTTACCAAGCTAGAGTGTAAAGGGCCTTTATGCAGCTGGGATGGGAGACTAAAGATAGGGGTGGTAGAGGGCAATAAAAAAGGAAGGAAGGAAGGAAGGAAGGAAGGAAGGAAGGAAGGAAGGAAGGAAGGAAGGAAGGAAGGGAGGGAGGGAGGAAGGGAGGAAGAAAGGAAGAAGTTAGTTCACAGCAAGCAAAAGGTGAGGCTGGGGTCTCTGACCTTCAGAGAACCAGGACTTCTGACTCTAAGTGAGCCAGGCCAACAGCACCCATGTCTGCTCAGTGATGGTCTTTCAAGCCCATGTGCATACATGGGGGCAGTTTTTCAGGCTGGGATGAGCCCCTCTGACTCTATGGCACACCCTTCTTCCTGCCATGCAGCCCGTTGGTAAGAGGGAGAAATGATGAGTCCACAGTTGCTGCCACTCACTCATGCTGACGTGGTGCCTCCCATGCCTGTCCATTCCCAGATGGTGTGTAGGCCCAGGACCCAGGAGTTGGACAAGGCAGTGCCACAAAGATAGGCAGCCAAAGTTGGCACATTTGCGGTCTGATCCAGAACCACAGGCCACTTGTTCTCTGAGCTGCTCAGGCCATCACCAAGCCAGATGGGCTTCCATTCAGCTTTGGACCCAGGGCATCTAATACACACAGCTATTCTGGCCTGACCCTCACTGCTATAACTCTGGCTCTGGCCTCCTGTGGGGGCGACGGCAGAAACCCATCAAGGCCCTTTGTATTCAGCAAAGGGTCTGTGACATTGACTATGGAACTCACTTCCTGAACTGATGGACACTATTTGTCTCTCTCACCCCAGGTGCAGGTGCTGCTCTCCTCAGGTGTGCCTACCCTGGCTCCTGAGCCCACACCCTCCTCAGGTGGATGTTACTGCCCTGGGTAAAGTACATTTCCCAGGTCATAGTCTAGGCCCCTGGAACCAGGTCTCCACTGTGTCTGGCTTTAAATCACTCACTGGGTATCTCCCAGGTTACATTTTGCAGTTGGGTGGAACAAGCTCTGCACAGTCTGAGTGGCAGAGGAGGCCTTGCTGCCACCTCTGTGGCACCCACAGAGCTGCAGCACCCACAGGCAGCTGGGTCTGAGCCTGAGCACTGGCCAGGAGTTTCTGGGCACAATTGAGTGGTCTGAGACCACACCACAGGCTGTCTACCCACTGCGTGTGTGCGTGCGCGCATGCATGAGTGTGCACACAAGTATGAGTGTACGCGTGCTTGTGCCCACACATGCTGCCCTGCATCCCTCCACTACCCACCTTCTCCCCTGACACCTTCTACACTACAGTTTAAGATATTGCCTCGTATTGTACATTTTGGGGAAAGCCTTGAGTGTAAATCAGTGTAAACTTGGAGGAGAGATTTTTCTATCATGTAGAGTAGGTATTTTTTATAGAGTGAAGGTTGATCAATTTTTTAATACTTTCAGAGAGAAAATATCTGTGTATACACATGAAATATATATATATATATATATGTATAATACATCACTACTGGAGCCCTGCTTTCTGTGCCCAGTTCCCAGTCCTCTGACAAGGGCCTATGGCCTATTCCTGCTGTCTGTTCTGAAGTGCTCACTGTAAACACAGGTCTCCAGGAGACACTGGGAAATACACCAATCATCAACTTGCCCGTGGCGCCTACTTCTGCTCCCTGATAAGTGGCTCTCCTCCAGGGCATGGGAGGATGGGAAACCAGCAGGGTTCTGTCCCATATGTCGGCCACCACAGATTAAAGCTGTTACTGCACATAGAGGCCAGCTCCTTCCTCCACAAGGGCGGGCTGCCGGGTGGGGTGGGTGGTTGTGGGCCAGGCCCTTGTTTCTAAGGTTTCTAGGGACATCAGTCATCTGAGCTCAGACCATGGGAGACCCTCAGCTTTCCAGCTTGGTTAGGTCAGGCCCATCCTGAGGCCCCAGAGTAGGATGGGCCACCAATAGAGCTGAGCTACTTTCTGGCAGGGTCTGAATCCTGAAGTGGAGGAACTTTGCTGACAGCCACTCCTGAGGGTAAAGTCCCAGTCACCTCCAGCTGCCCCCTTACCTCTCTGTTCTCAGGACTTGGGCCTGAATGCAGCCCAGGAAGGCCACAGTGAGCCCGAGTTGAGGTGGCACTGACCAGAGGGGGCAATGTGTAGAGGGGGCAGTGTGGGTGTGGGTATCAAAAGTCTCAGGCACACTTGTGCTGGGCGTGGTGGCACACGCCTTTAATCCTAGCACTTGGGAGGCAGAGGCAGGCGGATCTCTGTGAGTTCAAGGCCAGCCTGGTCTACAGAGTGCGTTCCAGGCCAGCTGGGACTAAAGGGAGACGCTGTCTCAAAAATACCAAAAAAAAAAAGTCTCAGGCACAGTGCTCCTGCCCATGAGATGTACATTCTGTGTCCATGAGGAACAGCTGCAATGTAGTCAGGGTGGAGTATGTATATGTGGTAGGAGGTAACATATCCTAGAAGGGGCACAGAGCACTCAAAATGGCAGAGACAAGGCAAAAGTCTGAGGACAAGTGTGGCTCAAAGGTCAGACTGAAGGGCAGAGAGCTTCTAAAGAGTTGAAGTGGCACTCTAGTCACTGACACCACTACAGAAGTTCCAAAAGGTATCACTATAGAGCAGCAAACCATGCACCTGCTGCACCTCCACCCAGGTTCTGTCCATGGGCACCTGTCTGTCCATCTGTGCCTTGGAGAAGCAAGTAGGGCATCTCTACCACAGTGTGGCAGCTCCTCAACTTCACTCCCACTGAAGGGATGCTCGGCCAGCCTCTAGAGTGGATGCTAAGGCACTGTGCTGGCCTTCTCAGCTCTTTAGCCCCCAAAAGACAATTCTCCATTTAGGATGTGGTAGGAGAGGAGCACATGGTAGAAATCCACTCTTATTCCAGAAAGGGGTGCCTGAGAACTTCTTGGAAGTGAATAGCCTGGAGGGATGTTCCTAGGGAAGGTCAAAGGTCAGCATATGCTAGCAAAGTTCTTCACTGTACTTCTGATGGTTGTACAGGGAGGCTGACACTTAAACCTACAGCAAGCAGTACACCTCTTCAAGGCAGGTTCTGTCTCCCAGTTGGCTCCTGACATTCAGTGCTGTTGCTCATATCTAAAGCTTGGCCTCAGCAAACCCAAGGCGGTTACCTAAATGCCTCTGGCCTCCTTCTCCTTATAGCAGCTTAGAGACCTAGGAAAGGAAGCCCAGAGCAGGACAGAATTTTATCCAGGAACTTCATCATTTACTTTTTTTAAGATGGTGTTTTGCTTTGTAGCCCTGGCTTGCATGGAACTTGCTGTGTAGAGCAGGCTAGCCTCAAACTCCTGCCCCTGCCTGCTGAGCACCAGGATTAAAGGTGTGCGCCACCACTCCCATCCCTCAGCTATTTCCTTTTTACCTGTGAGGTTACTATTCTGACTCAGGCATGTATGGTTCATGAAGCAGGTTATCAGAGAAACTTAAACTTGAGCTTTAGACCAGACTGGATGGCCTGCCTGTCATGTCTAGCATACCAAGCTTCCTGAGTCCTTGTCCTATACGGATCTTGCCTCTGTTGTAGCTTCTGGGTCTATCTGTGTGTCTGACATTGGGGATTGAAACTAGGACTTTGCACATACTAGGCAAGCACTCAGCCACTGAAGGGCCCTTCATATACCCTGTCTCTATATAGAAGTATAGACTTATAAGTCTATAACTGTATAGAAGTATAGACTTTTTAAGCTTTTCATACAGGGTCTTATGTGACCCAGGCTGTTCTCAAATTCAGTGTGCAGCTGAGGGTAACCCTGAACCTCTGACCCTCCTGCCTTCATGTCCCAAGTGCTGGATTACAGGTGTGTCTCGACAGCCCTCCATACTTTTGGGTTGTTTTTTTTTTTTCTATCTTTTTTGGTCTTTTTTGAGACAGGGTCTCCCTATAGCCCTAGCTGGCCTGGAACTCACTATGTAGACCAGGCTGGCCTTGAACTCACAGAGATCTGCTGCCTGTGCCTCCCCAAGTGTTGGGATTAAAGGTGTGCTGGACCACACCCAGCTCCCTCTCTACTTTTTTTTTTTTTGAGACAGGTTCTCCTTGTAGCCCCAGCTGGCCCAGAACTCACTCTGTAGACCAGGCTGGCTTTGAACTCACAGAGATCCACCTGCCTCTGCCTCCTGAGTGCTAGGATTAAAGCTGTGCACCACCACGCCCAGCCCCTCTCTACTTTTTTTTTCTTTTTTTTTTGTCTTTTCGAGACAGGGTCTCCCTGTAGCCCCAGCTGTCCTGAAACTCACTCTGTAGACCAGGCTGGCCTTGAACTCACAAAGATCCGCCTGCCTCTACCTCCCAAGTGCTAGGATTAAAGGCGTGCGCCACCATGCCCAGCCTCTACTTTTTAAGACAAGGTCTCACTAAGTTTTCCACACTGACTTTTAACCCATTTTGTAGCCCAGGCAGACTTTGAACTTGTGATCCTCCTGCCTCAACCTCTTGAGTAGGCCTGTATAACCATACCCAGGTGAGTCCGTTTTTATTGCTATATCTCTAAACCCGGAGAAACGTTGGGTCCCATCAGCTCAATGAAGACTCAGGGTTGCTGAGCTGATGTCTCTGCTCCTGAAAGGGGTATTTCTGCCTCCCCAACCCCAGCAGACTGTCTTGTAGTCTGTCCCTTCACTGGGGTAGTATAGTCTGGCTCACACTATATTAGCACAGAACAGGTCTCAGTCAACAGTCTGGAACAATCCAAAGTTTCCTGTGTTGCTTTTCAGAACACTTAATGGTGACCAGAGATGCTAGAAATGCCTGTTTATCTTAGCCATTCCTCTAGCACACAACTCAGACATCAACCACCTCATTAGTTATCAAGCTGTCAGCTACTCTTCTGGATGAATGAACTACCACCTTGCTTCTGGCCTCCCCTTGCCTCCACATAAGGCCTGACTCAGCAAACAGGCCATGAAGGTTACTGCTCACTACCAGGAACCCCAGCTTTTCGTTACCAAGAGTAGGATGGTGTACATCAGGACACAGACGTTCCTGCGAACCATCCAGAATACAGTGGCCCATCTTTTGCTCCGCAGCTTTTCTGGTTTATCAGTGACTTCACAAAAACATGACTATGACCCTGTAGGCCCTTACTGAGACAAGCTTTCTGGCCTCGGCACAAAATATTAACCAGCTTTTTACAAAACATAAGTAGCCAGTCTGTTCTGAGTGCAGGGCACCCTGGGGGATTTCTTTGTGTCCCTTTGCTACATGGTGGCTCCCCCACAGCAGCCTGTTTCCTGGTCCGGGTATTTCCCAGGCTGCAGAGTAGAGGACCTGGGAGCCTACAGGATCCTAAAGTGAAAGAGCTTAAGGGCTCTTATGAACGGCGCTAAGAGGACCTGGGAGGATGTTCCAGTTCAATGGCAGGTTTCCTCTTGAAAAAGGAAAAAAAAAACTGGCCCATAAAAGTTAAGTGCCCAAGTGACACGTGGAGCGAGCACGCACAGGATCCCTGCTTCTGTCCGCTGGGCCCTGAAAGGCCGTGAAGAAACGAAGCTAGATACCGCTGAGGGGCCTGCGGGCGATGGAGAGCAGCCAGGAGACCGCAGGCTACACAGGGCTGGGCGGCCCTCAGCCCCAGGGCAGATGATTACCAGGGCTAACAACGTCCCAGGCCCCTAGTCTTGCCCGAAACAGACGCGGGCGGTGCAGACGCAGACGGAGCTTTGTTGCTCGCCCCGCCTCGCGCGTCCCTCGCAGGGTATTTTGGGAGCCGTAGTCCGTTCCTGGCCCGACTTGCTTGAAGCAGGAAGGGTACTATCCGTATCCCAGGCCTGGGCGTCTCTTGTAGAGTGGACAGGAGGGATCTCACGGAAGGAGGGCGGTTCTGGGACTACAACTCCCAGAATGCTTTGTGCGGTGCCGCTCTACCCTGTGGGAGTAGTAGTCCCGGCGGGATTCCCAGCGCCGCGCGCGCTCGTGACGCGCGCCGTAGCCTCGAGCCCCGGTAGGGCGCCACTCTACGGAGGCGGCGTAAGGCGTACCCGGTCGGCCGGGCGGGACGGCGGGCGCTACGGAGGCGGCGTAAGGTTGCCGGGCCGAGACTGGAGCTCCCCGGCTGAAACACGCTGAGCTAGCCGGGCATCGGGGACACCAGGGAAGGGGGCCTCGGTTCCCTTCGGTAGAAGCTGTGGGTCAGCCGACTGAGGGCGGGCGCCTGGGCCGCACCCGCGCACCCGGACCGCGAGCACTGAGGAGGCGCCGCCGGCTAGCTAAGGTGAGTTCCACGACAGGCGGGCGGCTGGCCAGCCCAGGTCCCGCAGAGCTCGGCCTCGGGGCAGCAGGCGGACACCGGAGGTCCGGCTTCGGGGCAGCAGCACCGGGTTGGCCCTGGGGGCTGCGGCCTGGACTGTGGCGGGCCTGCGGGGGCATGGTCATGTGGGTCAGTCGAGGCCAGCCCCGAAGCCTTGGACGCAGGCGACTCTCAGCACCTTCCTGTCCTTGAGTGCCCTCCTCTCCAGGGCTGAACGTTGTCCCTCTGTACGAGGGCGTAGATTGCAGGGGCACTATCCCCAGTGACCGGCAGCTGCCTGGGGTGGCTGTGAGGATAGCGTGTGGAGGGCGTCCTGCGTACCCTCCTGTGCCACACTTCCTTCTGTTTCTATATGGGCTTGACAGTAGGCCGGCAAAGTTACAGAGTGCCTCCTTGACAACCCCGTGGGTTTTGGTTTATGGGTTTTGGTTTTTTTTATTTTCTGGTTTTTGTTAACTGAAAACGGGACCCATCTGGGACCCTGTGTGGCCAGATGGCCTTTGCTGGGCTGGCCCTCAGGGTCCCTTTGAGCGCCTGCAGTTTGTAACAAGAACACAGGTTACAGGACCGTGAAATATCCAGGCCCCCAAACAGGACACTCTCCAGAGCTTCAGGGCCCCAAACACGCAGGTCCAGAACCTGAGAGCCTGTGCCAGTATTCGGGACCACCCCTGCAGCTCAGGGATGCTTGCATCAGGAAGAACCTTTGCTCGTCACGGAGCTGTGGAATCTGTGCTCCTCTGGAGTTTTCCTCCGCCTCAATCTGCAGAAATGTGAATCACAGGTGTGGGGTTTGCCCCAGAGGCCCTCGCAGCTTCCAGAGTCTGGCTTTCGGGACAGGCTCAGGACCACAACTCTACAGAGTGGACCAATTGTGTCTTGGTGGACAGCAGTTTGATCTCTCTGTGGGGTTGTAGGTCCTGCTTTCTCCAAGGTCCTTCTGCTCCGGAGAGAGGCACCAGTTTCTTTCCTTGGCATCTGAGAATCTCTGGAGCTCATGACATACAGACCAGTGACTTCAAAGAAGGCAAATTTAAACCCTGCTGGACCCATTTAAATTCAGATACTGTACAACTTTATGGAGACTTAATCATCAAAACTTAAGCTAGCTATGGCTTCTGCAAGCAGCAAGAGCCGTGTCCTGACCCTATAGCTGGGTAGAAGCCTCAGCTTGTACTCTGTGGGAGACTTTGCCTCTCCACCCTGAGTCCAAGCTTTTCCCTGGTTCTGACCATGCTTCTATTGACTGAAGCTCTTTTTGTCTTTTTGAGACAGGGTCTCCCTGTAGCCCCAGCTGTCCTGGAACTCACTCTGTAGACCAGGCTGGCCTTGAACTCACAAAGATCCGCCTGCCTCTGCCTCCCAAGTGCTAGGATTAAAGGCGTGCGCCACCACGCCTGG